>SNQJ01S0015992.1:95134-125515 GCA_010110895.2 Picea sitchensis
TAGAACAATCGGGGTGGGGTTCGGAAAAACTTGTCAACCGTAGATCTGAGCACCAACACCTCAGGTGTTCCTCTATGCGTTGTCTTTACTCTGTGAGCGCAAAGTCATATTTTCTCCGAAAACTTAGGATAAGTGCATTATGTGGGTTTGCCCAAGATTTCCCTGTGTTTACCACCATGGGGGTTAGACATCCAACTTTTAAACATCAAAGATATGGTTCAACATCGATCATCATGCCTGTTTTATTGAGGTAAATAAAACTACCCTATGCTCTAACCTAATTACCTATGACATTTAGCCCAGATTAAACTATTGGACTAAGAAATTACTCTATCCTGCAGTTATTTGACCAAGATTAGGCAGTTTGGTCAAATTTATTCACTAGCTAACCTAATTTGCTTGGCGAAGATTAAACAGTTTAGCCAAGTTTATTCACTACTCCTATCAACATCAATTTAAAAGGACTTGGACATGCTTAAATTGTATGAACCAAGTCATTGTTATTTGATGGGGCTCTATTCAATTTCTTTTATGCCCTCTTTTATTCTTTTTCTTTCTTTTCTTTTCTTTTCTTTTCCTTTTTTCTTTTTCTCTTTTTTTTTCCTTTCTTTCAAATTATTTATAGAATGGAGAATCATTTGACAAACAAAACACTAAAGTGATAACATTTCAGTCACCAGTTGATCCTATAAATTATAGGGTTATAACAACCCCTATGGGTATGTCTCCCCTTATCTCCTCTACAATATGATCAACATGCAATTGCTACTGCTCAACTAGATCATAGATCAACTTCTCTTTCAATGACGATCCTTCGACCTGTTTATGCATCAAACTTGTGCCATACCATACATCATAAAACAAAATATATGTCAACAATAAAATAGAGAATCATTAACAATATATCAACCAAGTAAATCATGTACCAAAATGTGCCCACAATGCACAACACCCATGTACGTCAACCATGTACATCAACATCATACAATGTGCCAAAAGATATCATCCATGGAATGTATCAACCACATGCCTCTACCAATATGCCAATCCATGTGCATCCACTAATATTACAACCATGTGCATCTACCAACATGCCAACCATGTGCATCCACCATCATGCCAAACATGTTCATCTACCAATATGACAAGCAAGTGTCATATCATTCATGATATGTCTCCATCATGAACCAAGTGCCACAACCATGAATCTCAAACAAATACCAATTGTTGTGCTACACTTTATGCACTAAGCATGGATCACCACTTGCACCAAGCAAGTATATAAATCATGCACCAATTATAGATCAATCTATGACTCCTCAATGATGTACAACATTATCATCTCATCAACTCACCAACTACATGTCCCAATATGTATCCCATCCATATGCCAAATGCATGCATCAAGTTTTCCACAAGTATGCCTCTAATAACACATCATAAGATATGTCAATCATACTCAATTAAGTACCATCCATGTACACCAACATATCATCACCAATCCTCCATTCACTACAACAAATACTAAGCATATAACAACACATGTATTAGTAGTATGCTCCAATAGATCAATGACATCTCTAGCTAGCATCATCAAGATGTATCATATAACAAGGGTGCCATAACTTCACTGCAATAACCAACATTGTTCTTCAACAGAAAGTGCATCAATCCATACTCATGGGTTAGTTCCATGCACCCAATATTTTATTTACATAATCCAAAAGGTAGACATTTAAGTCTGCAACAAACTATGTCAGCCCCTACATCACAGAGTTATATCATTACATCAAGATGCAACCCATGTGCATTGCCTTTTACCCAAGGATTTTCCACATATATGTGGCCTGCTGCACAACAGAGCACATATGTACATGACCTATTCAAGGTCAGCCTGCATATGTACATGATTGATACCACTGTCACCCATGTATGCCTCTGTGGATAACACACTTGAACTCCCCTTCAATCTTTCATTCTAATCTGGCTGCTCTGTCTTCTTCACCCACTTCTACAGATGTCCCTTCTCCTTAGAACTTGAGCTTTGAGCATTCATCTTTTCAAATATGTCTCTCTTTCTTACTTCATTCATTCTTCTATCCATGCTATTGGAAGTCCTCATCATGGATTTTCTTCTTGTGTCCCAACACTCCTGGGATTTGTGGCCAAATCCACTACATCTATAGCATCTCATGGTGTTATAGTGAACATCAATGTGTCCTACTTGATCATATCTCCAACACCTTGTCGTGTTATAAAATATTCCATTGTATCTCCTTTTGTATGCTCTACATTCAAAAGATTTGTAACCATACCCATTACATGAATAACAATTCCCATGAAAAATACTTTCATACCTTTGCTTTGGTGTCCCAAGGATAACTTATTGATGTCTTCCTTGCTTTGTTCTTTTGAAATATTCCTTGCCTTGTGTAGATGGTTGATTTTCAACATTGTCTTCATCCTTTGATGGGCTTGCATCATGCTTCTTTGAGGTGCTTGCTTCAACATGTGTATCTTCTCCTTTGTATCCAAGACCTGATTTATCATATGGTGATATTTGACTTTCCAAGATATCATTCAATATTTGTGAGTTGTTCAAGAATTTGTTTGACTTCTCTACCTTCTTTCTAAGGTCAACAACTTCAGCTTCTAATTTATGACATGACTATTCATTTTCATTTATTTGATCCTTCAATAGTTTCTCTACCCTTTTGGCTTCTTCAACTTGGGTCTTGAGATGGACAATAGTTTCAAAACGTTTTCTAATCTCATCATCTACCTTCATATCTTCTTCTTCATTATTTAGTCCTGTGATCTCTTCTTCTTTTAATTGAGTCTTATTGCTCTCTTCTTGTTCTTTGAGCATTCCCTTTAACTTCAAGATGTGTCTTTGACTCCTCCTAAGAAACTTCTTAGTGTTATCCAAAAGATAGTTATAGTGTGTATAATAATGATCACTGCTATATCTATATAAACCCTCTTCAAATTATTTTTGAAGTTCTAATAGATCTTCTTCTATTCTTTTCATGGGATAACTACCATCAAACTTCACACAAACTGTTTCTAGATCTTCTTCTTCACTTGAGTAGAAACATTCAAAATCATCACATTTTGAATCATTGAAATCAAGAGTCTTTGGAGATTTTTTACCTTCATTTGAAACACTTTCAAGATATTCCTTTTTGCCAACATCATCACATGATTCTTTTCTTTCCTTTTTGCTACCATTATCACTTGATTCTTTGTCTTCATTTGAAATGTTTTCAATATCACATTTAGAAATAATGCATTCAAGGGTCTTTGAATATTCTTTACATTTAATGATCTTGATGGAGTGGTCTTCATCATCTTCTTCCTTGTTTTGATATGTCTCCTCTAGCTTTAGCCATAGATCCTTAGTGAAAGTCCATTGTCCCATGCTCTCTTTGATAGGGCTTGAGAGTCCACTAAGAATGGTCTTGAGAGCCATTGCATCATTCTTCTTTCCTTCCCTTTGAGCTGCAAACTTTGACTTGTTCTTCAAGGGAACCGATCCACCAATGGTTTCCTTCCAAATAGTCACTCCCATTGTCTTCAAATGTACTCTCATCTCTATTCTCCAAGTAGAATAGTTTTCCTCATCAAGAATTGGAACTTAATTATCCATGTGTGTGTCTATAGATCTCCTTCAATCTTGTTAAGGCTTAGAGTGAAGGCCTACTTTGATACCAATTGTTGGACAAACCTACCACACTTAGAGGGGTGGGTGAATGAGTGTGGGGCTCTTTTCCCCAAAACTTCCCTCTTACACAAAAATCAATAATTAGCATTCAACATTTACTTATTATTTATTACTTTCATCTATAACTAGTTAGATGTGAACATATATCAACAATATATATCAGAAATATATCATCAACATATCATCTCCATAAGGAACACAAAGAACACAAGATGTATGTACAATTTTATTTTTATTACGGACTACAATCCTTGGGGTTTTTCAGCAACAACTAAATAGTACAACTTTACAAGAGCACCAACTCTATCATGCAAGACTCAGCTTACACACTTAGCACCAACTGAGATGAGGAAACAATCCTCAACAGATATCAATCTGCAATAGCTACGCGACCTGTTAGTAGTGCAGCCTGCGTGTGTACGTGCCCTGGCTCACTACAGCCCATGTATGTACACGGCCAATACATACAACAACCTATGTATGCCTTTTGAGATATTAGGTTTTATCCTTTTCATCACATACTCAAATCCTCTGTAAACTGCAAGAAGAATTTCTTCTTTATTCCATTGTCCAAACTGGCCACCAGCCATTCACAAGACATCCAAGCTCTACAATATCTTACTCATGCTCCACAACCAATCAATATGAATGCTAACTGAATCATGTATAAGCAACTAGTATACCATAGAAATCATATCACAACTGAATCACAAGAGTACTGCTCACTTCATCAACCAACATAAACCATACCGCAACAACCATACCAAGAATTCCCTAAGCATTCACAATACAACAAGCAATAATATTCATAAAGACAATAATGTAACCATACCAGTGTCTCAGTAATAGATCTGAGCCCATAGAATGTAGATCTGGAACCTGCTTCAGTCTTCAGTAGCTTGTATTTAGATCAAACACAAATCTCCATGGATTTATCCACTATACGTTCCCTATCCTCATACAGCCCGCATATGTACGCACCCTGGCCCATTACAACCCGTGTACACCTCAGAAACTAAGGTTTTTGAATCTCCGAGACTTCTTCCGTCAAGATATTTGAGATTGCCAAAGCTTTGATGCGTCCATGAAATTATCCTCACACTCTCTTTTTCAGAATAGATCTTCAATCATGTTCAATATATCCACACCAAATATTCTCTCACAAAAATCTCTCCATCAATACTCCAAAAGATATTCTCACAAGAAGCTCTCCATTGATCCACAAAAAGGATGTTTTACAAGAGACCATCACTATCTTATTTATACTTTCATCCTCTAGGTTACTTAAACCATTTCTAGGTCACTTAACCTATTTTCCTTATTTTAGGGTTAACCACTTTCCATAAATAGAAATTTCTCCAATTTAACCTATTTTCCTTATTTTAGGGTTAACCACTTTCCATAAATAGAAAGTTCTCCAATACTTTATCATTTAAATATTCTTCCTCAATTTTGTCACCTTACTTTAATATTTAAATAATCCTTCTTGATTATGTCACTTCACTTTATCATTTAAATATTTTTTTCTTCTTCTCAAGCACTTTGACTTCTTTAACCTTATGGGGCTTCAAACCATCATATGGGGGTCCTTCAACTTCGTAGGGCCATAACTGTCAAACTATGAGGATTTATGTGACATTCCACATACCACCCGAAATGGCATGACAAGCACTATCCATCTAGGATAGTTTCACCAACAACTTCATTGATCTTCATCTCATTATTCCACAATCAAACATGGGTTCTCCAACCATTCTTCTAGGATAACTCAATCCACAAAGTGTCTTCCCATGAGGGCTTTCACCATAAGAGGACCACTTTGGAGTTCATCCATTTGTGCACCTTGTCAATCATGATAAGACAATAATGAGTCATTATTCCAACAATGCAGCATATACCAAAGAATCCATCTTCATCATGTATCAATGACAACTCATTGATCCATATTCATATATTGGTTTCCACTTGACATCTATCATTCTCATCAAGGACAATACATATACATCGTTCATCAATCAATCAAGACTATCAATCAATCCATCACTTGACATCAATCAATCAAACTATTTGCATCAAGTACAACATGATCCAACAATCAAGCAATCAAGCGACAAGGAAACTGAGGCTAATAGAGAGCAAATCAAGGAGAACACACATCAAACCCCCCAAAAATATCATTCCCTAGTATGGTCACCAATTCTGTTATGAGGAAAATATATCTATGGCCTGGGGTAAACCAAAATAGACGAAATAACACACAAAAATCAACTCTAATCCAAAATATGCTATATAAATGAAATGCTAACGAGACAAGGCCAAGAGCCTACCTCGTCCGGACATTTGATGAAGACCATCCTTGAGCACGCAATACAAATCTTTACACCTGAAACTTGTCCTCAAAAACCAAGATACACAACCATATGGTGATGATATATAGTGTTATCATATAGATTAGCATAATTCATTAACATTCATCATAGATATTCCCATGGAATAATAATTCAAATATTTGCAAAATATCAATTGGACGAGAAAATAGTATTTCTATTAAATTAATCTATAGAAATATATAGTTGACAAACTTCTATAATGACACATATCAGAACCGAGAATCTAAGTCCCTCCAGCTGAGCCTCCACCACTTCAATCCTCCACCAAAGGAAAGATCGTATAAAGGAGGCAATGAGGTTCTCCATCACAAAGAAGGAATATCTTGGGGGAAAACAATGATTTCATACTTTCATTAATAAAGAGATGCAGACTCAATATCAAGTAAAATTTCTCTAGAGTGTCTTTTCTCTGAAAGTTGAATTCTCTCCTCCAAGGCTTGGATATGGATCAATTTAAAGGCTTCAAATGGAACTGAAGGGCAGAGTCGGAGAACTTCCATTATATGGAAGGTCAAGGATCATGGATCCCATGACATGGCATGGAAACTTGACATAATTTTTAATTTTGAGCACCAAACCTGATGTATGTTGGTTGTAGTGGAGCAACCTACGTATAAGCTTGTTGTCTAACTGGTAGGGTGCGTATATGTGGAAAAATGTGTCTTTTTGGTTCTGGAAGGTACAAAATGGGACTTCAAGTATGAATAGGGAAATTGAAAGGCCATCCAAGAAAGTTGCATAGGGTGAGGAAAAATTTGATGTAACACCTAGTAAGTGGTCTTCCTCAAGAATGGGTTTTCTTCTAGGAACTCCCTTGAAGAGCCATCATATCATTTCCAACCATACTTAGCATTTCCATTACTAAACTCCCCCCCCCCCAAATTTCCTTGTCTCTTGGGATTTTAGGGTACACTGACCCAAGAAGGGGTTGTCCCTCATTATATGGGAAAAAGGGACTGAAGGCACAGAGGGATTATTGTTGGTTAAAAAGGATAAAATTATATGTATAAATCTTCTAGATGCTTCACCCAAGGATTCCCCGAGAAAGTAATGAAACACTTCTATGTAAGAAAAGGGGGACCCACAATAATAAATGATTATGAATTCTTAGGGGGTTAGTTGGTGGATAGGAGGTCTCATCATGAGCTGACCTATCATGATAATGGGTATCTAGTGGTATGGAATTACCATCATTTGGTCACCAAGCTAAGGTAATGGTTCTCAATTTCATGGCTGAGAGAAAGGGGGTCTCATCATGATCCATCCTTCTCATTTATGCAAGATACTTGTGAGTGACACTGTCATTATCTGGACACCATTCCAGGGAAATGACCTTCAACTTATTTTTAAAACATGAATGAAACAAAGAATGACAAGAGGATGGGATTGGAAAAAGTTCATTGCAAATGAAGGTGCCACACACCCTCTACAAAGGCACCCATGAATGAGACACTACAACCCCTTGTATGTCATGAACCCCATGCCTAGTGAGTTTTGATCCATAACCACATCATCTCCCTCACATGGCTTAGAGAGGGATCACTTGGGAAACACTCTTTTACCTAAAGAAATATCTACTCAATAGGACACCTCATCAACCCTACCATATACAAGCTTGCAAAGTTGCATAATGTATTTGAGCAATTATTTGTTTGACTGAGTAATCTTTGATGCACATACTTAGGTGGCTCATTTATTTATTTTATTTACTCACCATGATACTATGACTTGCGATCCTTGGAGGGTGTGCTTATTTGTCTTTGAAATACCTAGTTGGAGGACAATTTTGGAAGAACAATCCTAGCTTGGACTTCCATGGGGCCTGAAGCCCCTAGGTTGGATACCAAGGGCCCACATGCTAGATCATGATGACTTGATTTTGGAGGCCTAGAAGGCACCTTGGACGACCTCACCATGCCCTCACAATCCAAATTATTTACTTTAGAGGCCTAAAACGTCACCTTAAGGGGATTAACATCATGCTTGAGGGGCTTGAGGTGGTGATGAGTACACATGGAATGTATTGAAGGAAGGAACCCTTGGATTGTGGAATAGAAGGTTGGATCAGAGACACATGGCCTTTGAAGTCCCAAATCTATCATCTCCAAATCAACGTTTGACCTAAAGGTGCCAAAACGTCACCCTTAAAGGGTGACGTCTTACTTTAGGGTTTTCTTTTATGTGAAAATCATGAATTTTTTAATATTATTTTTGTAAAGGGGAAAGATTAGGGTTGTTGACCCCTAATCTTGTGGTTTACCCTAAAATTATGTGGACAAGCTATGTGAATGACATTTTGTATAAATATATATCATAAGATCTCATTTAAAATCATAACTCTCCCATTTGGAGAGGCCTTGGACTGAAATGTTCGCTATATTTGGTTATTTCTCTCTTGTGTTCTTTTGTATGGCTATGTTTCTTGGTTAATGGTTCGTGAAAGTGATGCTCTTTCCTTGGAAGGATTTTATTTTTCTACTGTGGTGGTTTATCTTAGCATATTTCCTTGAATTGGTAAAAAAAATCTACTTTGTATTATCATGTGTGTTTCAAGTCAAGGTTGATTGTTGCTAGATCTAGGTGGGAAGTATAAGGGAATATACCCCCACCTTAGTCTCCGTCATAATTTTTCTTAAGTATTGTTGATTTAACAAGGGTTTTCTAAGGGAAGTATAAGTTCATACACCCTCTTAGTATAAACCCTAGATAGAGATACTTTCCTTGGGGAGTAAGAGGATTTACACCCCCAAGGACATAGTACCTCTAGCATATTATTTTTATTGACTCCATTAACCCAATCATTAAATACACTAGTCATCACTTGTTGCATTGGAGAAATAAATTGTTTCCTTGGGGTACACAAAATATTGTCATTTTTGATATCTGATTGGTTGGGTATGTTCTCATTGCTAGGGCTCAACTTTTTCCCTATAGGGAGAACTTTTTGTGGGGTAGAAACCATATTATCATAAAAATAGCTCTGTTGTCCTAAAACAACTCTTCAAAGCCTCTTTCAACCATAACATTGCCTATAGTTCATCAAAATCAGCAAATAAATAGTCAAATTTGTTTTCCTTGAAAAGATCTATTGAATGGTGCACTTGGTTGTTGGTTTTCTTAAAGTATTATTTCTTCTGTATCTATTTAAAGTTACAGCCATAAGGATGTCATAATATTCATTGTTTACCTGTAGAAAATAAACCTTTAAGTGCTCTATAGTTGGGTTAATCATTGTGAGTTTTAATCATTGGTTATTGTGCTTTCTATCTCACACAAATTTCGTTGATCTAGTAGCATTGTTTACTGTTTCTAGAAAAATATCATTGTGGGCTTACTATCTCTATTAAAACAACCCTTTTCCTTGCTTCATTGTTTAAATAACTTACTCATTAATATCATCATTGTTGAGAGCCATACTAGTGCAAAATATTGTGTCAATTGAAGAAATTTTTGCAGCTATTGCCATTGATTTATATTTCTGATATATATTGTTAATAATTGTTGCAATATAGGGACAACGAGCTTAACTTTCTTGTCCAACTAACATACTATATGAAATCTTGGATTTGCTTGTGTCTCGGGAAAGTACAAACACTTTTGCAGGTACTTCAGAAACTTGGAAACCTTAAACCACCCATAGATGAGTTATCAAAGCCATATTCCACTTTGAAACCTTAAAATTTAGTGGGATACTTCTCTTCCTTCTCTTCCATCTATTTGAATCCCTCCAGGGTCACCAGTATTGCCTCCCTAGAGTGACCTAGTCACACTTGAAGCATGGGACCTATATCGAGGTGACATTGGGTATAGTGTCCCCTAGTTTTCGCCACTTGGTGGTTGGGTCGGGCTTTTCCCAATGTAAAAATTGTGCGATAACGATTTTCTTCCAACTCTTTAATGGCCGAGTCTATTTGTCTGAGACTTTTTCAAAGAAAACTTATAGGTGTCGCAACGAAATGGTATATTGAGTTGTCGCGTAACTCCTTTATTGATTTTAATTCTCTTTCCATGGATTTTCTGACGCATTTTCAGTTACCTATATGGTATGAGACCTTACTCTGACAATCCTCTTCCACCCACATATCCAATCATATTCATGAATGGAGATGATGAAGAAGGTTGATTAAAGCTCCAATTATGGACTAATGCCTCGCATATTAGTTTACAAAGTCACGCTTTCCTCCTGTTAGCTCTAGAAGTCAACTAAATATTGTTATTGAGTCAATCCTAGCACATCTTGTTTCAAAATTATCAATAAGTTTATGAAGGTGGAAAGATCACACATTTGGTTTCAATGAGGAATATGATTTTAGCTATTTAAGCCACTTTCCTATGTGCAACAAACCAGGTAAATACAACCTTTGATCAGTGAAATAAGATGAGTGATATGGTATGGAATAATTGTGGAACAAAAATTGATAAATTCACCAAAGAGAAACTTGTTCTTTAATGTCATTACTTAGTATAAGAATGGATCATTACTCAGAAACCCTTTCCAAATAAGATTCAAAGGGCTTAAACATTTATGTGGAAAATATTGCAATATTTCCTATAAAGAAACCTTCTCAATACAAATTTGTATTCGTGTATCATACAACATCAAAATATGTTCAATATGAAGTAAAACAGATGTTAAATAGAGAATAGAAACACACACTAACCATTGGCTTCATAAGCAACTGATATCTTTACATAAGAAAATATAAGCAAAATTATCTCTTGAAAGTTTTACAATGAAAGCCTAAATAGGGATATCCCCCCATATCTCACTCTTTTAATACCTTTTTTTTATAAATATATTACATTATTCTCAATATCCAATATAAATGGATCCAAAAACCTCCATCCCAAATTTGAAATGATGAGGTGGCTAGGCAATGTTTAGGAAAAATAAGTTGTCGAAATTATGGAAAAATGATGCTCAAAGATCCACCAATTTCTCCCAAACAATGAAACCTATGTAAAATCATATATGAGTCCTTTATTGAGAAAAACCTCTTTCACTTTTCAAAAATAACCTTCCAGCTGCTAGGAATATGTTCCTAAAGATAATGACTAAAAAAGGAAAATTCCTTAATTTCTGAATCTGAAAAATGAGTTGTAAATATTCATTCGAATCTCCCAAACCATGACACCTGTGTAAAAACTAAAAGAGGTTTTTGTTTATGAATTCATTATAGAGAAAAATATATTTCAATTTTCCAAAATAACATCCCATATTCTCAATATCTGTTCCCATAGATAATGACTAAAACAGGAAAATTCTTGAAGTTCTGAATCTGAAAAATGAGTTGAAAAGATTCATTCGAATCTCCAAAACCATGACACCTGTGTAAAAACTGAAATATTTTTTTCTATATGAGATTATTATTGAGGAAATTTTCTTTCAGTTTACTGATATTGATCACCATCTGCTCGAAATCCATGCCAAAAGTTGATGACTAAAACAGGAAAATTCCAAAATTTATGGTAACTTCTTGCTAAAAAAATAGGTCAACGTGATGATGTGTTCCCAATATATTCTCCATCAATAATTTGACCTTACTTATCAGTTACCAACGTGTTTAAAATATGTATGAGTCAAAATTTAAAGGATGTGGTATCCCTAAAAAATAGGAGTGTTGGATAGTGACAATAAACCCTAATTTTTAGGCAACAATTTTACACTAGAATAGGTCTTTGACTAATTAAGATCTACCTGGAAAATGAGTTTTCCTTCCATATGATATTAGGTGATTGATATACAACTCACCTTAGCAATTAAATAGGTTGAATAGGTGGCTGGTCTCATAATCATCCTCCAAAACCATGTCATTTTCCTAAAAATAGGTTGCGCTACACGAACTTCCTGTAGCGCCAACACACTTTTTCTGCATAGGAAAATTGCAAGAACTTCCTGTAGCGCCCTTTTCAAAATATTGGTTTTATAATTTAAAACCCCTCATATGACCTCAATAAGGACAAAAGGATTCTAATAAGACCTTATTATCTTTATATAATAAAAATATGATTTTTTAAGACCAAAATTTGATCATGAAAATATTAGTGCTAACACCTCCCATTTCCTGTGATGTTGCTATGGGAAATGTAGTTACTAAGGAACAAGATACAGTCATGCAAAATATTTGGACTTGGTTTATTCCCAGTTCAACACACTTTAAAATATGATCCCTCACACTCCTCATCCATCGAACGATCCATCAAGGCCTGCTTAGGAACCAAGTTTTGTTTCAAACACCACAAATACTTCCGCTCTTGTTCAAACCTCTGAGGTGAATGCTGTCCAATCTACTTCATCTCAGCAACCATGAGGTAAGAATAAAAACAAGGGTAAATCCAAGAAATATTCTAATGAGAAGGATAATCCAAAGACTACATATACTCAACCAAATAGGAAGGATAAGTCTCCTTTCATGATTTGTGAGGAAGACCACTACACGAAATATTTCCCTCATCATGAGGTTGTCTCTAAATTTTTGAAGGGTACCTCCCAACCGGTTCAACAACAACATTTGGTTGTACAAAATCCTGCCCCTCTGCAAGGGGGAAACATAGGTCATTCCCACCATGGGGATGCTTCATCGAGCACCTCTGAGGTGTACATGTTTAAGGTGGTTAATGTTACAAACACATATGACACTCCTCGAGGTGATCAGACTAAAAGAAAGGTTATCGATCAGCCCTCCACATCCACTGCTCCTCCATCTTCCAATCCTCTTCAGATTGAGAAAACAATTTTTGATGCAGTGTTGTGCCCACCCAAGAGTGTAATTCGAAAGGCGACATTTAATCCCAATGCCTGTGTTGCCCAAAACTACAACATTGTTGAAGATTTGGTGCAGGCCCCTTGTGCTATGTCCACCCTTGAAGTTCTACAACATTGTCCAAGTCAATGTAGAATCTTGTTTCCAGCCATTGGAGCTATGGATCTAGAGGAGTCAAAACTGATCACATTTAATCTGGATTATTTTAAGGAGAGGTTCTCACATCACTTAGCATTCCAAATTCAAATTTTGGTTGGTGGAAAGAAAATCCATCGCAATGTTTTCGATGAGGGAGCCTCCACCTGTGTCATATATTTTCATTGTTGGAGAGACCTTGGTTCTCCTAAACTTAGCTACTCCCATACCACCCTGAAAGCATTTGATGGACATGGTTTCAAACCTCATGGACTCTTGCAATCTTTCACTGTGACGTTGAAGGGTAAGACCGTTTTGGTCAATATCGAAGTGGTTGACACGCCCCTAGATTACAATTTGTTACTTGTTCATACTTGGTTCTATGCGATGATTGTTGTCACATCTTCGATGTTTCATATCTTATGATTTACTCATCAAGGAAAAATTATCACTATTGACCAAATTGACTACACAACTCTAGATCTCCACAATCTTGCAACAAATAATGTCCCTTTTCTAGGACATAATAGTCTTGAGAGTGTAGGAGTAGGTGTCCTTAAGGATTCCTCACTCATGGGGGTTTTTCCTTTATCTAATCATGCCACCCCACAAGTTTCTATGTTAAACATGATTTCAACTCAGGTGCGACAATCCCTAGAATCACTTGATCCTTTGGTAGTACCTGGTCATAACGAGCATAGTTCTTTTCTTCTGTCAAGCTCGTAAAAAAATGAAACAAACACTTACAAGCATAGCTCATCATCTATTTCAAGCTCGTTAAAACCTGAAATAGACTCCCCTCCATTAGAATCAAGTCTCAATCTAGATTGTGTACTTGGATCTTCTTTTCCTCTGTCTAGAAAAAATGTTCCAGTTAGTAACCAGACACCTACACTAAGAAAGAAGAAGAGTCACCGGAGGAAAAAATGCTTGGGGAGAAGGTCTCTAGCCTATGGACATCATACTGGAGTGAAGCCACTAGCTTCTATCACACAAGCTAGGCAGAAAATACCGCTAGAGAGACACACTGCTAGGAGTGATATTTGCTCGAGGATAATTCCCATCGTAACGTAGTAGTTTTTTCTAGATTGAGCTTAGTCTTTGTTCTTTATCGTGCTCGTAAATACATGAGAATAAGTTATTGAGATCAGTATTTTTTTCTTTCTTGTGCTCGTTAAAACATGAGAATAGGTTATCGAGTATACTTTTATCTCTTTTTTGGACCTCTAAAATCTATACGAAAAAGGAACTCTTTGGATTTTCCTTTAATCTCTTTTCAAACTCCCTAAACATGAAAATATTTTCGAGTGGGCTTGCTTCTTTTAACACTGGTTAAAAGGTTTGAAAGGGTGTCTTTTGTGTGGTAGTTTATCTCTTTTTTGACTTCGTGAGACTAATCACGAAAAATGACTACTATAATTAAGCATGATTATAATATTTCTCCCCTCTATTGTTTTACACTTTTTTCAGGCTTGGGAGACTAAATTTACGAAAACGTCATCCATGGAGTCATCTTTAACTTATTTCCAAAATATCTAAACGTGAAAAACCACTGAGTTTTCCCTTTTTGGGCTCGTAAAACTATGCATTGAAGGACCTGTGTGAGTCCAATCTTCAAGACCCCTATAGGACCGGACCCCTCCTTCCTTATGTTTTTTAAACATACGTCGAGGGACTCATCTAAAGGATGAGCTATACCAAGAATCTGTTATCTTCCTCAAGCTCGTTAAAAAATAATGAGGTACTCATCAATCATGATGTGGGAAAAAATGAAGGAAGTGGGTTACGTTTTTTGGAATCCTTTATGGAAGCTATTGTCACCCTTGAACATGGCACTTGTTTGCGTCTCATATTATAGTTGGGTAATCTGCTTGTCTTTGAGTCATACCAATTCCATGTGTCTCTATACTTTTTCATTCTAGTCGAAGAATGCTCTTATTTTCATCACATTATGTTCTTGGTACTCGTTGATTCAATGCTTCCAAGTCAGTTGATGTGCCTCATCATGTTCAAGGGAAGTTTCACTTCAAACCATCCATCTTTAGTATTACTGGTTTCCATTTCCTATGTCATTCCATACTCATTTGATTCACCATATTACATAACTTTCCTATGTCAGTTTCATGTTGATGATGAGGGATACATCAAGGCCCTCCTTCGACGAGTCTTTTCCTGTCGACTTCAACACATTATCCGTGAATTAAACTTAGAAAATAATTAGTACCTTGGGAACTGCATACCTCAATGGCATGTATCCTCACTTCTGATAGTAGGTTTACATCATTGACCTCTAATCAGATGATTCCATGAATGCTCGACCTCATATCATTTATTCACATTCACTGGAATGTACTAGGGTATCTTGGGGGTCATTGACAGTATTGGTGATTTCCCTTGCACTTGTTAATGGTTTACCTCAATGACTAGTAATCAAGTGATTTCTACCATGTTTGAAATCAAATCATCTATTCACATGGATAGATTCATACTGCATCAGGATAAGGACGATGACGTTGGGTTGGGTGCTTAATTTGTTGTGTGATTTACCTAGGTTGTGATGGAGATCATTTGAGAATGTAAAAGATTTAATTACAATCACCATGTTGGTAATCTTACTAATATGCATACTATCAAATAGATCGAAATTATATTGATCTGTGGCTATGTTTTGTCATCTCATAGCTCCACTCTGTATTTTTTGTGGCTGCGATCATTTCATGTCATGGAGGTATGAATCCACATTGTATCTCTAGTGGCCATATCCTTAGTCAATATTCTCATGGATCTGCAGTGTATTGGTCGATGACCGTGCTTTGAGTTATCTCATATTCCGAGCATAGGTATGTCTTCCTTGGAAATGGAACATATTTGTATACTAACTGATGATTGTTTGTAGCTTCTACCAAGTTCTTCTACTCCAACACCCTTGCATTGAATAATTTGTAAAGAGTTTCGGCCATCAGTTTCTCTTCTGACCTCACACTTTAGGGGTAATTTTTTACACACCAAAATGTCACACTTGAGTATCGCAAGTGTCACAAAGTGGTGTATGCGCCTTGTTAAGTTTTGCATGCACTATTGCAGGTGTTGTACTCACCTTATCTAGTGTTGCATTCACTTTTCTAAGTGTCACAACACCTTGACACCATGAAAGAACGTTTTTCACAATCCCTAGTCAATGTGGAGGACAAATATATCATATGAAGGTAAAAGTATTATGTGTGAATGAATTATTCATTATTATTCATAAAAAGGAAATTATTTTAGTGTGAGAAACCACCTCACATTTAGTTTCCTAATATCAAGGAGAAGTTGAGGGTCTCATGGATGGTTGAAATATTTTCTCAAACCAAAGTCCTAATTTGGTGGATCTCGAGAGATATTTCCTCCTTAAAATCCTTGAGAGATATTTTCTCCCTAAAATCCTTGAGAGATATTTTCTCCCTAAAAGCTTGGAGATCCCAATTTAGTGGATCTAATGAGTGATCTTCTTCGTGGTGGTTAAGCCTCCAAATATTATATAATTAGGGATTTCCATGGTGAAAGGGGGAACAATTGAGGTATTAAACCTTTGATTATGTAGGAAGCATCAAAATTTTGATTTCACTATTCATGGAAGGGTTGGATGAGGAGAGCTTGGAGAAGTGACTGCATCATCAATCATGCTTTGTAAGTTCCTTATTTGGCTTTACAATTAATATAAACTTGGCCAATTCCCTTCAATTTCATGTCTTCTACATTTGCTTGTCTATTATTTATCTAATCTCCGTAGATAGACTTGTCTTATCTAATCAAGTAGATTATGATACATTTTCTTCCCTTTGTTTTCCATTCAAGATCTCATTTTTCACCAAGGAGTTTGAGGATCAAGCTTAGGGATTGGAAGAAGCGAGGACAAACATCGAAAAAGGTACATCATATCCATTCTCTCCTTCTCGATTTGGGTGTCTTAGATGAGTTAAAAGGGATGTTAGTTTCCACTTGTACTCTTTCTATCTTGGTATAGGGGTCTAAAAATCCAAGGGAAGTTTCACATGTATGCAGGTGGAAC
Organism: Picea sitchensis; assembly: GCA_010110895.2. Classification (NCBI taxonomy): domain Eukaryota; kingdom Viridiplantae; phylum Streptophyta; class Pinopsida; order Pinales; family Pinaceae; genus Picea; species Picea sitchensis. The sequence continues at coordinate 112,199 of SNQJ01S0015992.1, forward strand.
ATTCTATAATTGGGTTGAGCTCTATCGATGTCATCTTCCCTGTGATATCTGATGTTTCCAATAATTGTGGGAAGTATGTCTGAAGGATTCCACATTGAACATTGGTTGCAGGCCAAGGAAGGGGGGGATATTGAGCTCAAAATCATTGTCCCCTGCAACCCTGGTGATGGTGTAAGGTCCATATCGAAGTGGATGAAGCTTCTGATGGGTTCATGTAAGGTGTTATTTCTACAAATGTAACTAGACCTTGTATCCCAACTAAAATTTTTGTGGCACTGAGTGTTGATCCTAACGTTGTTTGTACTTAGCATTGGCTTTCTGTAAATGATCATGGATCTGTTGACGAATGTGTTGAATCCATTCAATAAAATTTGTGGCTTTGTCGACCTCATATTGAGCATGGGATGATTCTAAATATGTGGATTCCAAGAGAAACACAACATCAATGGTACCCAATGGTTAAATTCCCATCCCCACCTGAAAGGGATTCTAGTCGGTCGAGCTATGAAGGGCTCTATTGTAACTGTGTTGAACATAGGGGAGACTCTCATCCCATGTGTATGGATTTTTGGAGTTGTACATGAACAAGATATGCATGATAATTATGTTTACGACCTATATATGGCCATCATTTTTGGGGTGGAAGGAGATGGATTTGGTGATCTTGGTGTCAAACAATGACTAGAGGTTGGACTAGAATGTGCTTATGAACCCATTGTCCCGATATAATATGATGGTCTATGGTATCCTGAAGTGTACCCACACTTGTTCGAAGAAGAGCTTGCTAACGACATCCAATATGATATTCTTATTACAGGTTGTTAGGATGGCCATCTTAGAAAACCGATCAACCACCATAAAAGCACAGTCATTTCCCTGCTTGGTTGAAGGAAGGCCCGACATGTAGTCCATCGATATGGGTTTCGTTGGCCTGTCAGGAGTAGATAGAGGGGTGTAGAGGCCTCTCTTCTTAGTGGTTGGTTTGAAAATGGTGTAGGAAGTGTAGGACCTGATATACTTGCTTACATCTTGTTGAAGCTTCAGCCAATAGAAATGATTTTGTAGTACTTCCATGGTATTTTCCATGCCAAAATTTCCTACCATACGACTATAGAGAGATTTTGAAATCATCTTTGCCTACTTTCTTAAAGGAACACAGAGGTGTCCTAGATGGCATTATAGTATGTCCTGAATATCAAATTCAGTGACAATCATGCATGTTTCCAGCATATGGTAAGTGGTAGCAAAGTCAGGATCACTATTATAGAGTTGGGGCCACTCAGATGTCTCATGGCCACATGAGTGGAGTAGTGTGGTTAAGGATGCAACTGGAGGTTGACTAAGATATTCAATGACATGATTGGTGCTCCATGTCTTATATTTGATGTTGATATGGAACTGTTGCAAGTATGTGTACCACTTTTGATGGCAGACATTCTGCAATTTGTCTTATGTCTGCATGAACTGCAGAGGCTTGTGATACGTGTGGATGATTGTCTCCTTCTTGAGAATGTAGTGATTCTATTGTCGACAAACTTGTACAATTGAATACATTTCTTTGTCATAGGTGGGGTACTTGTGGAAAAAATATGATATTTTCTCACTATGACATGCCACTGGATGACTATGTTAAGTGAGAACTGTACCCATGGCATAGTTTGAGGCATCGGTATCAATCTCAAAAGTTCATTTCATATTGGGTAAAGAGAGTACTGGATCTGAGCACAAGTAATGTTTTATATCATTGAATGCTTATTGTTGTGAATTCCCCCACATGAAATTTACCTTCCCACCAACCTTGGTCACTTAGTTGAGGGCCCATGCAATATGGGAGAATCCCAAAACAAACATACAATAGAACTTGGAGAGTCCTAGGAGACTTTGAAGATCGGTTAGTTTGGTCGGGGCTAGCCAGTCATGAATGACTTGGATCTTAGCTAGATCCACATGCACACGATGCTCATAAAAAATGTAGCCTTGGTATTGAACCATGTTCATGCAAAAAGAACATTTTTCCAAGCTAGCATAAATCTTGTGTTGTCACAGAGTGTGAAGAACCTGTTGGATATGTTGCAAGTGTTTTTCCTAATTCTTTTTGAAGTTGAGGATATAAACCAAATATACCACCACAAAAGAATTGGTGAAAGGCTGCAGTATATATTCCATCAATCTCATGAAAGTTGTTGGAGCATTTTTCAAACCAAAAGGCATGACTAGCCATTTGAAAAGACATTTTTTGGACTTGAAAGCAGTCTTCCATACATTAGTCTGTTCTATTGGGACCTAGTAGTAGCCATAATTTAGGTCGGTCTTACTGAAAAACTTGGCTCCCTTGAGTTGGTCAAGAAGTTCGTCAATTCGGGGAATTGGGTATCGATTCCTGATTGTAATTTTGTCCAGGTCCCTGTAATCAATGCAGAGATGCCAAGTCCCATATTTCTTATGCACGAGTACAATTGGGCTCCCAAAGGGTGATGAGCAGGGTCATATGTGCCCCTTTTGAAGAAACTCTTGGATCTGTTGCTTGATTTCCTCATTCTCCATCATAGAGCGATGATAGACTGGCCCATTGGGTAGAGGTGCACTGGGGGTTACATTGATTGAATGCTTTACCTGACAGTGCAGCAGTACCCTGATGGGTGAGGAGAATATGTCTTTGTATTCTTCCATGATCTTGTTCACATACTTCTACTGCATGGAGAGGCACTGTGCAGAGGCCATGGATGTGGTTACGGCCTTGTGTTCACTTTGAGAGTGAATAATGAAGAACACAAATTTCCTAGTCTGAGAAATGACCTTCCTGCATTGCTTAGAAGATATCAAAGAAATGACGGTAGGCGTAGCTACCTCTGGTATCTTGTAAAATTGTCTACCCAAAGTAATAATGACACTGCAAGGCATAGACTCATATACAACATGTCATTTCCATAAGTATGGCTGGCCTAAAATAACATAGAAAACTTCAAGGGGGGTAATATCACACAATACCTTATCCTTGAAGATCTTGAATCCATAGGGAAGACAAAATTGTTGGATGACATGGAGATATCTTCCTTGGAAAAGCCACTTGATGGTTTAGGGTTACAGGTGTGGTGTGGCCGATAGGGTCAACCACTTGATGAAATATGTTGATATTAGGTTCTTTTGACTTCTACTATCAATAATGAAATGCAGCGTAGCGCCCTTCACCCACATCTGCGAGTGAAAAAGGAGTTCACCTTCCTCTAGTTCTTCTGCTTCACTTGGCTAGACCTTGGTGGTAGCGACAATTGAGATGGCTTTTTCATCAATGATATGCTTCTCTCGATCCAATTCAGATTCATAACTTGCCTTTAAATTTGAGGCTTTCATCTCGGCCACCAATGAGTGCTTCGAGAGACATTCATTGTTTTTATGCCAGGGGATTTTATGGATTTCACACCACTTCCTAGAGTCCTTCTTCACCTTCTCATTTCCTTTCTTCATTTTTGGCTTGTATTGGTTGTCTTGAGGGGGTACACCCTTGCTCTATCCTTTGTTTTGTGGGTTAGGGCTACCTTTTCCTGTATTCTACTATGAGGAATTTGCAGATCCAAACTCCTGCTTCGTCTATTTAAATTTCTACTCATTTTTGAAAACATATCGATAGGTCGTGCCCAGTGATGAGATGTTCAGAAACTCCATTTTTGTTTGGATGTATTTATGCAGACAATTGTGGTACTTGAGCACTAGATTTCTCTCATAGTCTTTGATACACAACTTGATGCACAAGGTGTGGAACATATTTGTGAAATCTGGTACTATCTGGTCCCTTTCCTGTCACAGAGTGGTCCATCTCATATATTTGTCATCGTAGCTTCTAACATGGTATTATTGTTCCTTAATAACATCCTTGAAACAATATCAAGTGGGTGCGACCACAAATATTGTAGATTCCACAGTGCCCCTTTTCTCACAGTAAGTCTCCCACCAATCTTTGACATGGGGGACAACCTTAAGTAGCACAAAGGTAATATTTCTCTATCAGAAAAATTATGGACCAAAAAATACCCTCCTAGCGGATTCAACCATTTATCTACAACTTTTGCATATATTTGGACTTCAAATAAGGGGATATCAAAATTGACTTGTACCTCAAAGGGGGAGGTGCCTCCAAAGTGGTCGCTTGATGAATATGTGTCACATATTGGAAGTCGTCGAAGTATATGTGCAAAGTTATCTATCATCTCGTTCCTTTGTTGTACAAGGGATTCCTTGAGAAAAAGTTTAAAAGGATATCCTACTCCTTCATCTCTCTTTTCTTCCCCCATGGGAGGTTGTCAAGGTTAGCAAGAACAGTCTTGCAAGGGTTCAACTACTTCGATTCCCAACTCCTTATACCATGTTCGCATTGGGGACATGCACAAAGAAACAAATAAAGAGTAGATCACTCTGATACCAATGATATGGATTTATAAATGGAATGAAATGAAATATATATGTATAACAAATTCATACACATAGATACAATAAAAAATTCTTCTATTAATATACAAAATATGTTGAAAATTCATACACATAGATACAATAAAACTTATTTCTATTAATAGACAAAATATGTTGAAACTGTAAAAATCCAGACTGAAACAAACTTGCTTGAATGGTGGCAGCTTATCTCTTAGAAGAGATTTGACAGCTACGCTAATTCGCAAGAATATGAGTACAATGAGGATCCAAAGGCCTTTTTAACATAAAAAATAAATGAAAAATCCCTAGAAATCCAAAACCCTAACCCTGAGAGATGACACACCAAAACGTTTGTGGGCCTCGATGGGGGTAGTTGATACGTCAACTTCTCGAAGGTGTAACATTTACGTACGATCTCTGTTTGGGGCGCTCGATACACCATTGGAAAGGTATGATCAAGTAGTACCTATTAAATGCATCCTAGAATATGTCTATGGCCACATGCTAGGTGTTTTGTAGCCAAAACAACATCATTTAGAGCCTCAAAATGACCCCAAAATTTTAGGACCCGAAAAACTATAAAAAAACTACCAAAATGGAAAATTGTTCTTTGAGCTAGTGCAATAGGTGGGTGGCCATTGATATCCACCCAGATCAATATATCCATATATAAATTGTGAGTAATTTATCTTACTTCATTTGTATGAATAATGTTCACAAAATATTCTCATCAAAGAAATCATAGTGCCCAAAATAAGGAGACCCTCCATGACTTGTTGCTTCTCCTCTATATTTCATCATCTTTAGCCTACACATAGATATTTATTAATACACTCACATAGAGAATATTACTTTTTAGATTACATGAAACCAAATATTATACCTACTCTTCCATGCTCTACTAGCCTCAAGGAAGTTTATACCAACAAATAAAACAAATCACAAAGCTACCATTAAACCATGACCTAGACCTAGGCCATGACCTAGGCCATTACCTAGACCATGACCTAGACCATGACCATGAAAATGAAAATGTAATGTCCCCCACCTATTTATAAAGAGGTTGTGAGAGACTTAGTAGTCTAGTTGTCCCCACTAGACTATAGTCTCCTGAATCATGGGGACCAAGAAACCCCAAAGTACTTACCTAAGCACAATGTCATAATTTTAAGTTGACTTTGGGGAGAAAAGGAAAAAGAAATAAAGGAAAAGACTCTGTGAGCAAAATCAAGGAGTTAAAGCCAGGAGGTGGTCAAATAAATCAACAAATAAATATATCAGGGGTATAAAATAAAGAGGATGGTGCATGTCTCATTCATTCTGGATTATTATCACTTTTTTATCTTGAGATATTGAGCACAAAGATGTTTTGAGGGTTTGAGGATAACAAACCCTAGATATCATCTCGGTGGTGAAATATCCCACCTAACCTGATCCAAGCTTAGACATGGAGGTGCAATATTCCTCCCTCACCATTCTAAAGTAGGTACAGGTCACTCCATCAGCAAAGGAAGAGCTATTGCGCATATTTAGGGAGTTTCCATCAAGAGGGCACATCGTCTGAAGAAGGAATGATCGATCTGGAAAGACGAGGAGGTTATGGGGCCTAAGGCCTATTGGGTTTTCATTGTATGGTCTAGGGTGCCCTTTCTATCCCATTGTGGAGGAGGTTTCTTTTTTATTGATTTTATTTGGAGCTTGGCACGAGTTGGAGAGGAGGAGGGCACACTGCAGAAAGATGATTCACCCATTTGAGGGGTCGGATCTTCCACAATTAGCTTGAAACTCTGCCAGGGAGTTTTTCTTTCCCCGATCTATTATTCTAGCAATTTTGGTGGAATTTGGAGGTATCTATGAGGGATACCAAAATATTGGATAGCTACTGTTGTTCCTGAGTCTGTACTAAGGCTTAAAGTACAGTGTCAAGGCATTTGAAAGTATGGTAATGGTTGATAAAGGATTTCATTAACCTTCGGTATGGGAAGCTAATGAGGATTTCTGCGTTCACGCTGTCTGGCTTCCAGCTGTTCCTGGGTTGCGATATCTTGTTCAATGGCCGCCCATGATCGTTCTAATTCTTCCCGGGTATTAGCAGTTCTAAGGGTCGTGCTGAAAAGACTTAAGGCGATATTAGTTTGATCTGATATCCCGAGTTGAATATTAGGTTGAATTACCATGGGTACAGTCATTGAGGAACAGTAGGGGTATGGAAATGATTTAACGAGAGATTTTAATGGCTGATTCAATTCGGTTGAAAATAAGAGAAATCTTCGTATGAAGAACGTAATGGGACTACAAACGAAAGGCCCTTTCCCGTAAATATATGATTTTTTGTAAAAGGTGTGAAATAAGAGAAGAACATCTAGTTGCAAGTAACGCAAAATTCTTATCGGTAAAAACTCACGTATACATGGAAGAAGAAATTGACATGAACATGATTGACATGGTGCAAGTAAACACAAAATCCTGTAACCGTAGCTTGGTCTTACACCTGCTGATAGCCAGTGCAGAGGAAGGACAAGGGACAATTACCGTAATATGAGCTTGCTTCACTATAGTAGCAGTCGTACTAAGTTATAGTGATACCTCTCGATTATGTAGAGCAAAATGAAAAGAAACAGAGAACATAACAAGACAAACTAATTGTGTAGAGCAAAATAAAAAGAAATAAAGAACATGACAAAACAAACTTGACATACAGTCGGGACAGAATCGGGAATCTTGAATTTGCTTTGTATTAACTTCCTTCATGGGAGAATTCTGTTACAATGGGTACCAAAAAGTCCAGCCCTATGTTCTTCTTTATCTGCTCTATTTATACAAAAGGGTGCCAGGAGTTATCTTTACATTAGTCGGCGCATATGATACACTTGTCTGTAAAATTAGATACAAGCTGTGGCGGTTCTGTTCAACAGTTGTTAGGAGTGAAACCGCTCCATCTCTTCAACTCCGTTTTCAAAGTGCGCCAGGTGCTTGTCTCTGCATAGACTCGGTGCATATCCTACATTTGTCCAGGAATTGAGATATGAGTTGTGACGATTCTGCCTGACAACTGGCTTCAGCAAAATAGCAGTCTCGGGCTAATTGTGGAAGTTGATTTCCCATATATGCATCAACAATATCAAGGGTGTCGAGTTGTGTGCTGGGTTGAATTAGATGCTCATCAATTTGAGCCATCCCTGCCCTATCCATTTGATAGATATCTATCAAAATTCTATCATTTTTCTCTTTCATGTTGAGGGAAATCTACTCCATATTTATTTGCCTCAGCGTTTCTGTGTCTCCTCCACTCTTCATCCCTATTGGTTTAGTATTTATGATCTTAAAGTTTTCTTCTAGTGAATTCGCCACTTTTTGTGCCTGCTCCTTGCTCAAAGCAATATCATGCTCCCAGTTCTTTAACAAAATATTACCCCTTGTCTGTTCGGCAATGGAAAGCCCAGGGGTTCCTGTCGAAAACCTGTTATTGGTAGCTAACACTGCTTCCTGGAAGATGACCCGAGCAGCTTCTGTGCTTCTTTCCTTGACAATAAGATTCTCAGAAATCTGATTCATCAACAAGCAATCCTTTCGAAACTCCCCGATTTTGTTTAGTAGGCTCTGTTGAGCAGAAGAGACCCTGCTCCGAATGTTGATTGCTTGATATTTGACAATCTCGACATCAATCACCTTGATTTCTGTGACCTCTAATTGAGCCTGTAATTGTGTGATCGTATCCCTCTGGTGGTCGAACTGCACCCGAACATCTCGGATGACTGAATTTTCCTTCTCCAGTTTGGTCTTGAGGAACTCGATCTCTTTCCTATCGGACAATTGGGCCAGCTCTATTGCTCCACTCGCTTGACTTTTAGCATCTTCGGCAGCTAAAGCTATTCGAGCTTCAAGAGTTTTGATTAACCGATACTTTGCTTTAAGCTGATTTTTTAATGCCGCGACTGAGAATTGATTTGCTGTAGCGTATGCTCCCAGCGTTCCTGCAATTTTAGTAGCAAATTCATCTCTCTTTTTATTTCTCCCATCGGTCATTACCTTGAATCTTTTAGCTGTGGATTCTCCCTCTTGATAAAATTCTCGCTTTACCACAGCTTTCCGCTTTTTGTCAAAGAAGAATTTGTTAGGAGGGAGTTCTTCTGCCCTTATAGGCCTCAGCTCCTCACCAAATATCCATCCTTCGCTAACGCTTCCCTATGCCGACTGCAAGGGTGTGACAGAGGTGATGGGTTGCCCAATCTGCTTCGCACCCTTCCCTGGTGTGGTGAGTGGATCTTGCTCTTTAGGGGGATCAGAGGTCTTCGTTCCCGACTCCAGATTCTGAGTTTCTGGTGGGTTTGTATCCTTTATTTCTACCTCCAAACCAAGCTCCTTAGGAGGACCTGTACTCTCCTTTTCCGTTTCAGGATCTTTCTCGTGTTCAGGGCTCTTCTCCTTGTCTGGATTTTTCTCCTGTTCCGGGCTTTTTTTCCTTTCGGGCTTCTTCTCTTGCTCTCCTTCTTGACACTTCTTGGGGTTAGAGTTTTGCCCCTCAGAACTTTCAGCTTCCTTATCTTTATCCTTAGGAAGTCCCAAACCTCCCAACACTACGGGGAGACATCGCTTCCTGTTCGCCTGGAATTTTAAGACAGAATCCCTGTCTTCGGTCGCTAGGGATTCGATTCGGAATTGCACTTCCGAATAGGATCTGGCGCATCGAAAAACATCATCCGAAGGCGAGGATTCGTGTTTGAACCTCTTTAAGCCACAATTTCCTAAATGAGTACTTACGATCCTCTGTGGATCATGCCTTTTATATTCAATATAGGCCAAATTTAAGCCTTCTAAAGCTGCAACCTCAGCCTTAGCATGTCCGAAATCGAGCAGGGAATATGAATTAAGTTGGATAGGGAAAGACGGCCATACCTTCTTTACTGATGCTTTTAGTTCTTTGCTTACGCCGCCGATTACTGTCTGCCGAGCAATCTCACGACATGCCAGTTTATCGGGGATAAATTGTGGGAGCGCTAGAGGAGGAACAGCAGCTCTGAATACTCTGAAATAAGAGAATTCTTCTTCCACGTACCAGTCTGCAATCTGGCTCAGATTCGCAGCAATGCCATCCGAGATCCGGGGTGGAAAAAGACCAAAAATGGTGACATGCAGGGGCACCATCACCCAATTAAAAATTTCATAAATAAACTCATTCACATTATTTTCCCACAGTTTATCGTGGTACTCATGCACAATTTTTTATTCGGATGGACTCCAAGCCCAATTCATCAAAGGAAAAGGCGTCAGGGAGCATATCGCGTCCATGATATACGTGGACATGTAGAATCTGGACGGCTTCCCAGCTGCCTTCTGCTCCCGGTACTTGGTGGTTCTGTTGAACAAATTATCAGAGAGTATTTTTTCCCAATTGAATGAGGAACCTTCGGCTACCCGAAAAATGAGGGGTACCCACTGGACGAAAAAATGAGAGGTGTCCTCCGATCCAAAAAGCCGACAAGTCATCATGGCCACATACCTGTAGTTTGGTTCCAGCAAAGAAATCGAATACACACCTTCGTTGTTCACCCTGAATGTGGAGGGACGAGATACCCAATCCTTTATCAAGCCTGGCAAAGTCTTGTCAAATTCCTTGCACTCCTTCTCCTTGAATTCTGCGAAGAATTCTTTGCCAAATGTGTATTCAGAGGTCGCTGGGAGCTTGTACATAGACTGGATATGCTCGGGCCTAAAATTCCCAATCATGGCCTGTCTGTCATTCAAAATAGTTCTGGAAGGCAGGTCGACGTGATCCAATGCCCATCGGATCATATCGTAATATGGGAGCAACCGAGGTCTGGTTGCCACCAAGTGCATTTTCGACTGAACAATTGTCTTGTATCTAGTGTTCATGTCGTCCTTCACAATATCATAGTTATAGTCATCAGAATTTGAACAGTTCACTAACTCTGATTGCAGGATATTTGTAATAGAAGACCAAGTAGATACTGAGCCGTCCATCTGAGGCAAAGTATCCGAGACGTTGTCTGAACCCTGTGCGGCGACTTCGACATTTGCTTTAGCTCCTCTCCTTGGTGCCATAGTTGAAGCTGGTGTTTTCATTCTTCTGTGATAAACCTGCGTATACATACAGTGGCTAGTTCACTTGGAGAAATCTTGCTCTATACGCTTAATAAGAAATGTTTTCTTTTTAACAAATAAAACAAAGTTTCGTATATATTTTGAAAACCATGTACCTTGTCATCAATCCATCAAATCGTGAATAAAACCAGATTAATTGAAAAAATCCGATCTTATTTTCATCGTGGATTTACCCTAATTTCTCATTAATGTCATGAATATTGGGCAGATTGACAGGCACTCAGGTTATGGAGAGTAAATGAATAAACACCTCGTGGAGTGTGCCAACCTTGAAGCACGAGATGTAATCCGTTTGATTTTAAAAGTTTCCAATCTTAATGACTTATAGCTTTCCTCGTTTTTCGTCATCTCGTGAATTTCCCTTTAACGTTTTGATTTTATAACTCGCGAAACTGCGAGTTCCGATATTAGCATTAATTATCAATAAACTTGATGTGGCGGATCCTTAATGATATGATTAACTTAATCGCCAGATCGTGACTCGGGAGCTTGAAGGCAAAATTTTTAGGAGATTGATACTCCGAGTCGCGATATTGCGATGCGGCGATAATTAAGGCTCAATACAATTATGTCGCAACTTCGCGAATCAGAGTTTTGGACACTTCAACTTTATGAAAGAAAATGTCGAGAGGCGATGTGCCGAGAACCGAGTTTAACTATGGTTAGTTTTTTACTCCTGGTTCTTGACTATGGTTATTTAAAAATTATCGTGTTCTCGGCTCTCGGGGTTGAGAAAACAAAAATTTAGAGTCGAGAAATTCCAAGGCACGAAACCCTGACAATGTCTAATCAAGGGTTAAAGGTCTTATACTATTCTTGCCTTGGATGAAAATTAGAACCGAGTTCGTATTCTCACGACTCGGGACTTGTGAATTCAAGAAATAAGGTGTCCGACTTGCGAGATCGCGAAACTTGAAAAATCCTAAGGACAAACATACTTGCGAAAAACGGACCCTTTGTAAGTGACAAAGAATTACTATTCAGGCAACAAAAGTTTTTTCAGAGTTTTATGATTTCGGAGGGAAAAAGAAAAAGAAAAACAACTTTAAAACTTAAGTATCAAAGTCGAAAATTGCGCGAGGTGAACAAAACAAAGGCGACTCCAGCATAGGCTCCAACTAGGGATCTTTCTTCCTTTTGAAGCAAGAAGAACATCAGACCAAGTGCCAAAATTGGGTATATGGAGTCATAGGCAAAAAGATAGACAAAGGGGGAAAAACTTTCGTTTGATAACCCAGAAATTCTTCGAGCTCTGATACTGTATTCAGACATAGCTGAAGTCCCTTCTGCAATTTCCCCTTTCTCACTACTAAGTTTGGGGAATGTTTCAAGACAGTCATAATAGTCCAAGGATATTCAACAGGTCTTGTGTCTCAGCTTGCATCAAAGAATGATATTCTATAATCTAAAAACAGGGAAGTCCCATCGGAACTTGGGGAAATGATTGGGTTTTCAGACAGTGCTGATTACCAGAGTTAATTTGATATTAATGTATAACAGCCTCACAGATCTCTCAAACATTGCTTCACTACCAGTGAGCCTGTTCAGTACCCCGGTGAAGTTGTCTGACCCTTTATTACTGAATTTCTTTTCACCACTTCAGAAAATATTCGTGCGTTTAAACGCTAAGACGAGGGAAATCATTTTTGAATTTCCTTTCATCGTCTTAATGGACTAGGTGGGGGCAATCATTTCTGAATTTCCTTTCACCACCTGTCTGAGTATTTATTTATTTTTTAAACATGAAGATGGGAGCAATCAGTTTAGATCAGGGCTGAGATCCGTGTAATATTTTTATCAGAGGTATGTCAACTTATTTTGATCACTTGGTATTCAACCTTCCTTTGACCCTCACAAGACCTTTAGTTCTTAGGGAGACATGGGGGAATAAATAGAATTTTGAGGAAGTTCAAGCAAGCTTTGATTTTTCAGACACTATTGAAAATCCTAGGAAAGTTAGAATCGCTATAAGCATTCCTTTGCTTAGTAGAGGATCAGGTGGTTGCAAAGACCAACTTTCTCATTAAGCTCTGCTTCGGAATCCCTGAGGTTTGGATCACAAAATCTTTTCCCCTTCTCCAAGGTTTGGGCAAATAGTAAGTTACTAAAGCTAGGTCTAACTATGAACGGAAAACGAGGCAACAATCAAATGGTCTTAATATAAAATAGGCCATAACATTTTCTGGATGAGTCTTCGGATTCATTTGGGAACAAAACTTATAAGTGACTATTTTTGAATTTAACATATTCGTTCAACCTTTAGTCTCAAGATCAAAATCAGAAATAATCCTGTTATTTAACCCTTTATACTGTAATTTGAACAATGTCATTTTAGATAGTTAAAAACAGCCTTTCATGATCTCTGAGTATTTAGAAGACTCACCTCTGTTTTCTCTTTTTATGTATCACCTGTTTTATGGCGCCTTATTCCCAATCACTGATCTGCAATCTTAGGCTTTGAGCTAATTTCGCCTAAAGCTAGAACCCTAAAACAAACGAAAAATCTGATTTGAAAATGTGTTGAAAATTTAAGAACGAAAACCCAAAATTTGACAATAAATGTCAGAATAAAAAGATAAATATGTACAGGACTCATAATAAAATTTATTTATTTACAAGTGTATGCATATATAATTTATTCATTTTTTATTTTATTTTCTTTTCTACCCAACCACTGTCACGTCATATAGTGTTTTAGATATCGCCCATTGACAGGGGCACTTAGGACTTCTCCGTCAATGTTTTCCAGAAGAAAGGAATTCTTTCCTT
>SNQJ01S0015992.1:125525-157444 GCA_010110895.2 Picea sitchensis
ATATGCCCTAGAAGCTTACCTTCCTGCATAGCGAAATGAGATTTCTTTGGGTTCAAAGACAGACCATATCTGCGACATTTTTCGAAAGTTTGTTTTAAATGTACCAAATGTTCTTCATCATTTTTAGAAAAAACCGTCAAATCATCAAGGTAGATTACTATGAACTTATCTCTTTCCCCTATGAAAGCGATATCCATAGCGCGTTGAAGGTAGCCCCTGCATTCATTAAACCAAAAGGCATTTTATCATACATAAATGTACCCCATGGTGTGGTGAAAGCAGTTTTTTCTCTGTCTTGTTTGTTCATGGCGATTTGGTTGTACCCAGAAAACCCATCTATCATAGACATACGATTTTCCCCAACTACCCTTTCTAGGACATGGTCCATTTTAGGAAGTGGATAATTGTCCTTAAGAGAGGACCTATTCAAGTTCCGGAAATCTACACACAGTCTAATTTCTCCGTTCTTTTTTCTGACCGGAACCAAATTTGCTATCCAATCCGAGTATCTCAGAGGCACAATTATTTTCGCGTCTAAAAGCTTCTTAACCTCCCTTTCAATAATAGGCAACAAGATGGGGTTAAACTGCCTGAGTTTCTGCCTAAAAGGCTTGACTCCGGACTTCAAAGGTATCTTGTGCTCAATTAAAGAAGTATCGTAAGTTCGGAGCTCATCATAGGACCAGGCGAAAATGTCTTTATATTGTTTGAGCAAGTCTCTATACTGGTCTTTTACCTTAGGAGGGAGGAATTTAGATATCTTTACTATCCTAGAATCTTCTCCAGTTCCTATGTTGCAATCCTCCACTTCTTCCAGTTGGGGCTGCAAAGTGGATTTCAAAGGTATGTCGTTCTGATCAAAGAGTCTTTCCAAAGGGATCAAGCCTTTCAGAATCTGGTTATTTTTAAGGACTAACATACGATGATCAGCTATTTTTTCTCAAAAAGTTTCAGGATCTTCGTCTTCTTGCATGACCCACATTGGGTCATCTTGGTTCTCTTGATCTGGATGGGTCTCAGAGAACTCGCCTATTGCTATAAGAAATTTTTGAATTTGTTCGTCGTCTTCAAAGACCTGCTAGTGTATGACATTGTCTGGTATGGAGGGTTTATACCTAATTTCAATATGATACTTCAGCTTAACATTTGTGGGAGGGGAAAAGGTCGAGGCTGCCTTAGCCAATGCATCAGCATGTAGATTCTCAGTGCGAGAGATAAAATGGACCTTTATGGATGAGAAAAAATTCTCCATTAAATCCCAAGCGCAGTTTCTGTATGTTCTCAATCTAGGATGTTTAGCTTGGTATTGTCGGTTTACTTGTTTTACTATCAATTCAGTGTCACCGTAAACCTCCAAATTTTTTACGTTTAACTTCTTGGCTGCCTCTAGACCTAAGATTAATGCTTCATATTCGCATACGTTGTTGGTGTAATCAATGTCCCACTGCAAGCGATAAGAGAAAGGAACGGTAAACTTACCTTCAGGTGCTATCAAAAGTATGCCAGCACCGGCTCCTTCAGAAGATGAAGCCCCATCGAAGTACATCTTCCAGAGGCCACTTTTGCATAGTTCTTCAGTCAAGGGGTTAAGCTCTTCTTGTTTCATATCAAGTTCTTCTAGACCTTCATTTAGACCATCATCGAAAGACAATATGCAATTTCCCAGATCTTGGTCCGCGACGTAAATGGGAAAATTATTTGGATTCTGGGGATCACTGACAGTATACGCCAATCTTGTTTCTCTGTACAATCGGGTAAACTGACCAGAAAACACAGGAATTGTGGCATATGACATGTCCAATTGTAGAGAACCTCCCAACTTGGCTCCCCAATACCTGGATAACAACATACCATATTTGGGAGGAATATTTGCAATAACCACATCCATCAAGACACTCTTGACCGGGACCTGAGCTAGGGAAACAACCAGATCTTTTATCATTTCCATACATTTAACCTTTCTTGAATTGAAAGAGTATAGATCTCCATAGGGTCTAGTGATCTGGAGGCCCAACCTCTCCATTATCATTTTGGGCATAACATTATTTGAAGCCCCGGAGTCTAACATGCAGTTATGCAGCAGTTGGTCGTGTATATTCAGGGTGATATAGAAAGGAGCGACGTTGTCCTTGGATCCCTTGAAGTGGGGACCAAAGGTGATGTTAGGTCTGTCATCTTCTAGGTTGATAACATCAGAGTGACTTTCGGGCTCAAAAACACCCATCACTTTGGCAATTTGCTTATGATAAGTTGGGTTTTTCACCAATTCTACCAAAGGAATCGGTATCTTAATTTTATTTAATTCATTTTCAAAATTGTAAGATGTATTGGTCTTGTCTGTTTCTTTGGTTAAGAGCTCTGAGTTCTTTTCTTCAAACTTATTTGTCTGGATCGCTTTATCACTCGTGTTTTTAGTTGAAGATGTAGCTTTGTCTATCGGCTTAACTTCTTTTGTTTGGGTTTCAACCTTTTTCATCTTAGACTCTTGATTCTTTATTATCTTGACTTTATTGCCGGGTAACAATGTCTCTTCTAAAGGAGGCTCTTGAGGTTGACCCCTCGGGAGAATTATCTTAGGTTGTTCAGTAGAGATGGGATTATTTTTTGACCTGAGGTTGTATCTGGGTTGGAAATCAGCCGCTATCATTTCTGTTTCTGGTTGAAACGAGCAGAGGTCATTGTGATCACCTTATTGCTCTTCGTTAGGTATTGGGGGGGTGTTTAAAGATTCCTCATACTCTTCCTTGGTCAGAAATGGCTATGAAAAATCATCCCCGAAACATGCAACTTCATCTTCCAAATCTCCGAACTCTTGGAGGTCACTTGTTCCTATAAAATTTTCGTTTTTTAGTGGAGTGGGTATTTTTTGATCCTCATTATTTATTTGCCTCTGTTGATTTTGGGGATTTGGGTTTCTCCTGAAGTCTCTCTTGTTAGAAGAATCAGCTTTAGCCTGATCTAGCTCCATCCTAGAGATTTTGTTAGACAGATCTTTAATTACTCGGGCCATATCATCTACCCTGTCATCAGTGTATCTATTTGACCCGGAAGGACCTGCTGGTTCCCTATAGCGTCTATTATCACGGTTGGCGATTTCTACTTTAGCCTTCATCTTACCTGAAGCCATCATATTAGCTTCTATTTCGACAGCATCGTCTTGCATTCTAATCAGAGTGTCTCCTCTTCTTTCACGCAAAAGCAATGCAAAATCAGGTTCAAAGGCTCCCGCAAAGGTTACTTTGGCTGAGGGTTCGGAAGGTTTAACAGCGGCTAGAATTTTATTATACAGTTTGTTAAATCTCAAAATAAATTCCATAGTTGTTCCTGAGTTCCTTTTCTTTAGAGACCCAAACTCAGTAAGGTAATATAAGTGATCTTTTCGCTCTCCCCATTGTCTGAGGAAATCATCTTCCAGGGCATTATATGTTCCAATAGAAGCCACGGGAAGACTTTGAAACCAAGTTCGGACCTGTCCTTCGAAAGTTTGGACAAGTAGCCTCGAATAGACATCTTCATGCTCAATACCGCATATGTCTGCGAACTGGTCAAAGAAGTTTATATGCTCAGCTGCGGTTAGGTCTCCCTCCCCAGTGAACTTAGGAAGATTTTTGATGTAGTTGTCAGGTAAATCATGGAGGACAGCGGGTAAAACTAAGGGAGCGTATCTCGTTGCTACTTTTGCAAATACTCCGGGAGGGGGGACATTCGGTCCTCCACCTCCTCCTCTGACGCCTGGCATCGACTTGGGAGTAGAAAAAGGGGGTGTAACACACACTTTTGAATCAGGTGAAACTGGGAGGTTCTGCCGAGGAAAGGTTGGTGTGTCAAAAGACGACAATCTTTCCAAAGGGCCTTTACCCTTGTTTACAGATTGGAAAGTATGATGTGGCTCACTCCTAAATTCAGAGTAGTTTGCTTCTGGATCTTTGGTATCAGACAGAGGGCTACCAGAAGAAGGAGGTTTTGAAGTGGATTTAATCTTTAGAAGTGGATTTTTGGGTTTATTGATTGAAGCAGTTGTCTCAAGTGAACCTCTCGCTCTTAAAAAAATTTCAGGGTTGTTTACAGGCGTAATCAGCTTGCCAGCCAGGTTCTGTCTGGTATACTTTCTACCAGACGCCAGTTTGCATTTCAGTGGAGTCGCCAAGTGAAAGATTTTTTAAAAAGCCTTACAACGGTGTGCACTCTATGTTCACTATCAAAGAGCAACACTATCGACGAAATTATTTGTCATTTTCCCAGGGAAAAGATTTCGTAACTTCGGTCCCCGACAACGGCGCCAGAAAGATGTTGTTCCTGAATCTGTACTAAGGCTTAAAGTACAGTGTCAAGGCATATGAAAGTATGGTAATGGTTGATAAAGGATTTCATTAACCTTCGGTGTGGGAAGCTAATGAGGATTTATGCATTCACGCTGTCTGGCTTCCAACTGTTCCTGGGTTACGATATCTTGTTCAATGGCCGCCCATGATCATTCTAATTCTTCCCGGGTATTAGCAGTTCTAAGGGTCGTGTTGAAAAGACTTAAGGTAATATTAGTTTGATCTGATATCCCGAGTTGAATATTAGGTTGAATTACCATGGGTACAGTCATTGAGGAACAGTAGGGGTATGGAAATGATTTAACGAGAGATTTTAATGGTTGATTCAATTCGGTCGAAAATAAGAGAAATCTTCGTATGAAGAATGAAATGGGACTACAAACGAAAGGCCCTTTCCCGTAACTGTATGATTTTTTGTAAAAGGTGTGAAATAAGAGAAGAACATCTAGTTGCAAGTAACGCAAAATTCTTATCGGTAAAAACTCACGTATACATGGAAGAAGAAATTGACATGAACATGATTGACATGGTGCAAGTAAACACAAAATCCTATAACTGTAGCTTGGTCTTACACCTGCTGATAGCCGGTGCAGAGGAAGGACAAGGGACAATTACCGTAATATGAGCTTGCTTCACTATAGTAGTAGTCGTACTAAGTTATAGTGATACCTCTCAATTATGTAGAGCAAAATGAAAAGAAACAGAGAACATAACAAGACAAACTAATTGTGTAGAGCAAAATGAAAAGAAATAAAGAACATGACAAAACAAACTTGAGATACAGTCGGGACAAAATCGGGAATCTTGAATTTGCTTTGTATTAACTTCCTTCATGGGAGAATTCTGTTACAATGGGTACCAAAAAGTCCAGCCCTATGTTCTTCTTTCTCTGCTCTATTTATACAAAAGGGTGCCAGGTGTTTTCTTTACATTAGTCGGCGCATATGATACACTTGTCCGTAAAATTAGATACAAGCTGTGGCGGTTCTGTTCGGCAGCTGTTAGGAGTGAAACCGCTCCATCTCTTCAACTCCATTTTCAAAGTGCGCCAGGTGCTTGTCTCTGCATAGACTCGGTGCATATCCTACATTTGTCCAAGAATTGAGATATGAGCTGTGACGGTTCTGCCTGACAACTAGCTTCAACAAAATAGCAGTCTCGGGCTAATTGCGGAAGTTGATTTCCCATATATGCATCAACAATATCAAGGGTGTCGAGTTGTGTGCTGGATTGAATTAGATGCTCATCAATTTGAGCCATCCCTGCCCTGTCCATTTGAGAGATCTCTATCAAAATTCTATCATTTTTCTCTTTCATGTCGAGGGAAATCTGCTCCATATTTATCTGCCTCGTTGTTTCTGTGTCTCCTCCACTCTTCATCCCTATTAGTTTAGTATTTATGATCTTAAAGTTTTCTTCTAGTGAATTCGCCACTTTTTGTGCCTGCTCCTTGCTCAAAGCAATATCATGCTCCCAGTTCTTTAACAAAATATTACCCCTTGTCTGTTCGGCAATGGAAAGCCCGGGGGTTCCTGCCGAAAACCTGTTATTGGTAGCTAACACTGCTTCCTGGAAGACGACCTGAGCAACTTCTGCGCTTCTTTAATTGACAATAAGATTCTCAGAAATCTGATTCATCAACAAGCAATCCTTTCGAAACTCCCCGATTTTGTTTAGTAGGCTCTATTGAGCAGAAGATACCCTGCTCCGAATGTCGATTGCTCAAGATTTGACAATCTCGACGTCAATCACCTTGCTTTCTGTGACCTCTAATTGAGCCTATAATTGTGTGATCGTATCCCTCTGGTGGTCGAACTGCACCTGACCATCTTGGATGACTGAATTTGCCTTCTCCAGCTTGGTCTTGAGGAACTTGATCTCTTTCCTATCGGACAATTGGGCCAGCTCTATTGCTCCACTCACTTGACTTTTAGCATCTTCGGCAGCTGAAGCTATTCGAGCTTTAAGAGTTTTGATTAACCGATTCTTTGCTTTAAGCTGATTTTTTAATGCCACGACTGAGAATTGATTTGTTGTAGCGTACGCTCCCAGCATTCCTACAATTTCAGTAGCAAATTCATCTCTCTTTTTATTTCTCCCATCGGTCATTACCTTGAATCTTTTAGCTGTGGATTCTCCCTCTTGATAAAATTCTTGCTTTACCACAGCTTTCCTCTTTTTTTCAAAGAAGAATTCGTTAGGAGGGAGTTATTCTACCCTTATAGGCCTCAGCTCCTCACCAAATATCCATCCTTCGCTAACACTTCCCTGTTCCAACTGCAAGGGTTTGAAAGAGGCGATGGGTTACCCAATCTGCTTCGCACCCTTCCCTGGTGTGGTGAGTGGATCTTGCTCTTTCGGGGGGTCAGAGGTCTTCATTCCCGACTCCAGATTCTGAGTTTCTGGTGGGTTCGTATCCTTTATTTCTACCTCCGAACCAAGCTCCTTAGGAGGACCTGTACTCTCCTTTTCCATTTCAGGATCTTTCTCGTGTTCAGGGCTCTTCTCCTTGTCTGGATTTTTCTCCTGTTCGGGGCTTTTTTTCCTTTCGGGCTTCTTCTCTTGCTCTCCTTCCTGACGCTTCTTGGGGTTAGAGGTTTGCCCCTTAGAACTTTCAGCTTCCTTATCTTTATCCTTAGGAAGTCCCAAACCTCCCAGCACCACGGGGAGACATCGCTTCATGTTCGCCTGGAATTTTAAGACAGAATCCCTGTCTTCGGCCGCTAGGGATTCGATTCAGAATTGCACTTCCGAATAGGATCTCGCGCATAGGAAAACATCATCTGAAGGTGAGGATTCGTGTTCGAACCTCTTTAAGCCACAATTTCCTAAATGAGTACTTACGATCCTCTGTGGATCATGCCTTTTATATTCAATATAGGCCAAATTTAGGCCTTCTAAAGCTGCAGCCTCAGCCTTAGCATGTCCAAAATCGAGCAGGGAATATGAATTAAGTCGGATAGGGAAAGACGGCCATACCTTCTTTGCTGATGCTTTTAGTTCTTTGCTTACGCCGCCGATTACTGTCTGCCGAGCAATCTCATGACATGCCAGTTTATCGGGGATAAATTGTGGGAGCGCTAGAGGAGGAACAGCAGCTCTGAATACTCTGAAATAAGAGAATTCTTCTTCCACGTACCAGTCTGCAATCTGGCTCAGATTCGCAGCAATGCCATCCGAGATGCGGGGTGGCAAAAGACCAAAAATGGTGACATGTAGGGGCACCATCACCCAATTAAAAATTTCATAACTAAACTCATTCGCATTATTTTCCCACAGTTTATCGTGGTACTCATGCACAGTTTTTTCTTCGGATGGACTCCAAGCCCAATTCATCAAAGGAAAAGGCGTCAGGGAGCATATCGCGTCCATGATATACGCGGACATGTAGAATCTAGACGACTTCCCGGCTGCCTTCTACTCCTGGTACTCGGTGATTTTGTTGAACAAATTATCAGAGAGTATTTTTGCACGATTGAATGAGGAACCTTCGGCTACCCGAAAAATGGGGGGTACCCACCGGACGAAAAAATGAGGGGTGTCCTCCGATCCGAAAAGCCGACAAGTCATCATGGCCACATACCTGTAGTTTGGTTCCAGCGAAGAAATCGAATACACACCTTCGTTGTTCACCCTGAATGTGGAGGGACGAGATACCCAATCCTTTATCAAGCCTGGCAAAGTCTTGTCAAATTCCTTGCACTCCTTCTCCTTGAATTCTGTGAAGAATTCTTTGCCAAATGTGTATTCAGAGGTCGCTGGGAGCTTGTACATAGACTGGATATGCTCGGGCCTAAAAGTCCCAATCATGGCCTGTCTGTCATTCAGAATAGTTCAGGAAGGCAGGTCGACGTGATCCAATGCCCATCGGATCATATCGTAATATGGGAGCAACCGAGGTCTGGTTGCCACCAAGTGCATTTTCGACTGAACAATTGTCTTGTATCTAGTGTTCATGTCGTCCTTCACAATATCATAGTTATAGTCATCAGAATCTGAACAGTTCACTAACTCTGATTGCAGGATATTTGTAATAGAAGACCAGGTAGATACTGAGCCGTCCGTCCGAGGCGAAGTATCCGAGACGTTGTCTGAACCCTGTGCGGCGACTTCGACATTTGCTTTAGCTCCTCTCCTTGGTGCCATAGCTGAAGCTGGTGTTTTCGTTCTTCTGTGATAAACCTGTGTATACATACAGAGGCTAGTTCACTCGGAGAAATCTTGCTCTATACGCTTAATAAGAAATGTTTTCTTTTTAACAAATAAAACAAAGTCTCGTATATATTTTGAAAACCATGTACCTTGTCATCAGTCCGTCAAATCGCGAATAAAACCAGATTAATTGAAAAAATCYGATCTTATTTTCATCGTGGATTTACCCTAATTTCTCATTAATGTCATGAATATTGGGCGGCTTGACAGGCACTCAGGTTATGGAGAGTAAATGAATAAACACCTCGTGGAGTGTGCCAACCTTGAAGCGTGGGACGTAATCCGTTTGATTTTAAAAGTTTCCAATCTTAATGACTTATAGCTTTCCTCGTTTTTCGTCATATCGTGAATTTCCCTTTAACGTTTTGATTTTATAACTAGCGAAACTGCGAGTTCCAATCTTAGCATTAATTATCAATAAGCTTGATGTGGTGGATCCTTAATGATATGATTAACTTAATCGCCAGATCGTGACTCGGGAGCTTGAAGGAAAAAATTTTAGGAGATTGATACTCTGAGTCGCGATATTGTGATGCGGCGATAATTAAGGCTCAATATAATTATGCCGCAACTTCGCGAATCGGAGTTTTGGACACTTCAACTTTATGAAAGAAAATGCCGAGAGGCGATGTGCCGAGAACCGAGTTTAACTATGGTTAGTTTTTTACTCCTGGTTCTTGACTATGGTTATTTAAAAATTATCGTGTTCTCGGCTCTCAGGGTTGAGAAAAAAAAAATTTAGAGTCGAGAAATGCCGAGGTGTGAAACCCCGACGATGTCTAATCAAGGGTTAAAGGTCTTATACTATTCTTTCCTTGGACGAAAATTAGAACCGAGTTCGTATTCTCGCGACTCGGGACTTGTGAATTCAAGAAATAAGGTGTCCGACTTGCGAGATCGCGAAACTTGAAAAATCCTAAGGACAAACATACTTGCGAAAAACAGACCCTTTGTAAGTGACAAAGCATTACTATTCAGGCAACAAAAGTTTTTTCAAAGTTTTATGATTTCGGAGGGAAAAAGAAAAAGAAAAACAACTTTAAAACTTAAGTATCAAAGTCAAAAATTGCGCGAGGCGAACAAAACAAAGGTGGCTCCAACAGCTACAGCCAACCAGGAGGGTGAAACTCAACCAAGTGTAAAGCTTGCTCAATGCTACACAATGCTATGGATTCTTCTTCCTTTTTCATACAATGATCCTCTATTTATAGGAGGATGGAAAGATATTTTTCAACTAGTTACAAGTGTGAATGGGAGGCCTTTGGAGGTACCTCCAATCCCTTTCAATGATCCCAAGGTGGAATTTGGGGGTTATTTGGGGTATGGGGGAGATTCACTCCATCCCAAAAGTGGTTGAGGCCTGACAAAAATTCTCTGTGCATCATTTTTGCATCCACGTGGGTTTCTGCCAGTCGCATACTATGCGCATTGTACATCGTTTTATTGCACACAGATCTAGTCTAAAGCTAGTGTAGCATTGAGCAAGATTTACACCTCTTGTGAAGCAAATATTTCGGTATTTTTCACCATTGGAGAGTGATAGATCTACTTTTTGAGGGATCAAAGGACCCTCCCTTAGGAGGAATAGGGGATTCATTGTCCCATATTTCTCCTCTTGGTGCACTCAATTCAAAGATTCAATTCTATTGGGTAACCATTTCATGTGTTCAATTTCATGCATCACTCATTTATGTTATTTTAATTTGTTTATTATTTTCAGTTTCTATTTTCTTTCTTTCTATCTTGTTTTATAACTTGCAGGTCCACTAACCTACAAACCATTTTTCTTTTTTGGCTTACCAAGGCAATCAAAGGGGTCTCTTTTTTCTCACCCTTGTGATCAAAATCCCCAAACAGAATGGCGACCATACTAGGGACTGGAATCAAAATTCCTCCTCAAGTAGGCTATTAGAGTTGTTATTCTAACTTTCTAGTGTTTGCAGGGTCCAAAACTGGCCTAGCCTACCCTTCAGACACTTCAATTAATCCCTATGTTGGATGAATTCATTTCAAAATTTTTGTATCGCCATTTCTATGTGTGTGTACGAGTTCGTGCAGAACAGACATGCTAACCGCATAGAACCACATAGATTTTTTACTGGAAAATCTGCGTGGACTGCATGACTTTCGGCTCCAAAACCGCGTGGATCCGCATGGCTGTGCAAAAAGAAAATATTTTTTTTTAATCTTTAGATTTATATTTTTGGTACTTTGTAAAGAAGAAACAATTATTCTTTAGAGTTATTTCTTGCATTATTAAGTAGCTAACCTAGGCACTTAAAAGTATGAAAATAACCATAATATCCTTCCCTTTGTTTTGCCACATGGATGGCCTATCATGAGCATTTGAATTCTTCAAGTCCAGTTTCTTTGCTTTTACAACCACCACATTCAAGCGTGACTAGGAGATTATTTTGTCAATCTTGGAGTATGCTCTTTCCTCACACCTTTTTGTGATCTTGGAAATTAGAAAAAGGGATTCCTTAAGAAAATTCCATCTCCCTTTATAAAAATATCTAGGAGAGGCCAATACCTCTTAGATTGTTTTTTGAAACTTAATCTTAAAGCATTGTAAGGGCCGACACATGTCCACATGTTCACAATATAGGAACAGTTTCAAATATTTCTTAGATTAGATAACATTATAGGGAGATTAAAGCTCAAAAGTAAGTACCCACATGTCCACCATGCTAGTTACTTATGGATTTTTCAGTTCCAGCAAGGATTTTTTGTGAAACATAGTAATTTAGAAGTAAGCAGCCATTGTAAAGGACCAAGCCATGTCCACATGCCAAAACATTCTCACTTAACTTATTAAAAATTCATCACTCACTATCACTTCTTGCACACATCATCACATATCCAAGAGGTTTTTGTCAAAGACTTGAGACTGTAGTATTCTCTTCTCCTCGTGCCCATAATCCATCTAGAAGAATCAGAAGGGACTCACTTGTTTGACAAAATATTTTCATCACACCACTCTTAATCAACGAAGTTGGTCTATGAACCCAACTTCAAAGCCCACTTTAAAAATCTAAAAGTAACCATAATCAACCCATTTTCTAACCTCCACAGGATAGGCATCCAAAGAATTTGGTAGTCTAAGTTACAATTTTGGGGATAGGCATCCAAATAAGTCCCCATCATCATTCCTCACATGAAACTTAGAAATTTGTGAATTAGAATACAAAAATCCTCTCAATAAATCTTTCCTACACCATAAGGCAGGGATACACCCATGAAGGGTTGAAGGGAAAGGTCCAGTTGTTCTTTGTGTGCCTCTTTGGTTCAACCAACACTTGGAAAACATCCATCCTGTGACTGATTTTTGAGGCTGAAAATCTAAATTTCATGCTTGATTGAGGTAACCTAGTGGCCAATTCTAGGTTGTATCTACCAAGGTGGCGGTTGTAGGCTACAATCAAACCTTAATCAGATATTGAATGATTGTCGGTAAATATCGCCAGTCCTTTCAGGATATGCACCCTTCACCCATCATTATAACTAATTATTCACACCTTCACTAGCTCCTATTTTGATGGATTCATGCCCCACTATTGAGTGATTTTTGAAGGCCCAATGCTTTTTGAGAGGAAGGATGATAGGTCTATTAGGACATGTTCATTTTATTTTATTTCCCCGCGTATATAAAACCCCAAACCATATTAACTTGTTACTTTTTTATGTATGATTACCATTGATTGATTACATATAGCTTTCAAAACATTGTTGAGATAGTCCAAATTTATCGAAGCACTTGTTCATTTATTCTTCTCACTACCACCTGCACACATCCACATATAGTCTAGAATCATAGGGGAACCATAACATCCCCATCAATCTAGACGTCTGAAAAACCTCCTCCCAATATTGGGAGGTTTTCCTAATTTCACTGACACATTAGTACAACCAGCACACACACCATTGAGTGCCACTATTTTAGGATTAGATTTTCTTGGGTCCACCTTGATAGGCATCACTATATAGAACAATCCACCCATATAGTATCCCTTTCTCCTCAGGAATTGGCTCTCCAACCATCAACCACCATGGTAGGACCACAAAACCTACCATATATAACCCCATCCCCTTCTTCCTAGTTAGGAAAAACTTGGCCCCCCTGTCCTAGTTATATTGGACATCCACTACCCACAAGGAGTAAGAATAGAAACACCCACCATCGATGTCTATGGCATGGGGGAAATTATTGTACATATGGGGGCACTCATAGTTCCCACTAGAAATACAATCAAAAAAAGCATAGATATACCACCCATACATGGAATAATCACCCTGTCCATTTTGTGAGCTCTATGGTCACCCATCCCATTAGTTCCCTCAACTCACTCTAGATCTAGTCTAAGCAGTTCATTTGGAGCATACGCAGCACAATAAACTTAGTAGTTATTCTTACACTACTTAAATGTGCCCCATCCCCCAACATGCACCCATTACTCCATTAGGTTAGATTCCACGCACCTTGACATCATTTGTTACCCATCACCTGGTTAATCTCCCCTCACACCCAATCTGCCTCACAACTAATGCTCAACCATGTAGACTTGGGGGCACCCCTTCCACCTCTAGTACCACAATGTATACTAGACCCTATCCTTATCAGGAAAATGGAAGTGTATACCCACACCCATCACATTCCATCACCCTTTGTTGGGATCAACTTATCGAAGCATGACTGCCATCTTCTACCCTGTTTGAAATACAAGTCATCGTTAAAAACTTTATAGTTTATCAATGTATTATAGATGATGGGGCATCCTCATGCATTAGTTCCTCATCATCTTGGAAACAATTAGGATCCCCTACTCTTATCCCATCGATGACTCGGTTAATATCCTTTGATGGTAGACTATGTTCCCCCTTAGGGATATTACCTAATCTCCCCATTGAGTTAGGTGGTATGACAGTTTTGATCAATGTTTTTTTAATGGAAGGTCTAATTGATTACAATATTATCCTGGGCCATGATTTCATCTATTCCATGAGTGTTGTGGTGGCTTTCCTCTTTCAATTCATGATATTCCCACATGAGGGATGCATCATAACCATTGATCAACTCTCCTACACTGACCCACGCCCTCAGGATTATCATAATAGAATCTTACATCATGTTTATCACATTGAGTCCATACACTATGTGTCCACTACCACTAGTCACACAACATCCACTCCACCCAAAAAATGATCATATTCCTCTAGAACCACCTCCTCACCACTTGGGATTGGAGGATGGGTGGATTCATTCATCCTTGGGGGAATCCATGCATGTTTCTTCCCCCAAACCCAAAAGAAACCATTAAATATAAACTAAATTCTTCCCAAAATATGAAGAATTATTTGAGGCCACTACTTCTTTCAGTGATTCTAGTGATAACCTCCATATAGGTTCTCCTGTCCACTACTAACAGGGTCCTAACAATTTAGTTGGTGCACCCTCTAATATTATCTCCCTTGATAAGGTCATTAATCCCTCTCAAATAATATCATATCTTCTCACTGAAAGGGGTATCAGGGACTCCAGTTCCATGATGACCAATCATGCCATTATAGGATATTTTTCCACATAGTTTAAAGTCCCAAACTCCCCTAGGGATATTACACAAAATAATGGCTTTGATACACTATTTCAAGTCCTCTTTTGTGGATTTTCAACATTAAACCACCTATTATTTTACCTTTGGTCCATAATATTGGGTATTTGGAAACAACCCTTTCCCCAATCCTCATATCATAATACAGGGGGTAGTATCACTTCCCACCTTGGTCCCATAAGCCCTAGCTCTCGACACAACACCAACTCACAGTGTACCATTTATGGGAACCATTATAGCACCACCTTGTGTCCATTTCCCCTAGACATCATGTGATTGCAAGCCACATGACCTAATCAGAATGATCCACCAATAGTTTAATTACTTATTTTGGCAAGGCCCCCTTAGCCTTGGTTATTTTTTACCCGCCATAAGGGAAACGTGGCCTCCTTCAGAGAGTGCCTTTTTCCAGGATCTCATTGTTATGTGGCCTCCCTTAGGGCGAGCCTTGTTCGGTAACCCATGGTTTCTTGGCCTCCTTTATGGAATTCCATTCTCAGGAACCCGTCGTTCCCTGGCCTCCTTCAGAGAGTGCATTTCTTAGGAACCCATTGTTCCCTGGCCTCCTTTAGGAGGTTCCTTTCTCAATAACCCATTGTTTCGTAGCCTCCCTTAGGGAGTTCCTTTTTCAGGAACCCATGGATCCCCGACCTCCTTAAGGGAGGGCCTTTCTTAGGAACCCATTGTTCCATAGCCTCCGTTAGAGATTTCCTTTTTTGGGAACCCATGGTTTCCTGACGTCCTTCAGGGAGTGCCTTTCTCATGAACCCATCATTCATTGGCCTCCCTTAGGGAGAGCCTTGGTTAGGAACCCATGGTTCCCTGGCCTCCCTTAGGCAGTGACTTTTTAGGAACTCGTCAGTCCCTATCCTCCTTCAAGGATTACCTCTTCTAGGAACTCATTGTTCCTTTGTTTCCTTCTAGGAGCACCCAAAATTTTCATCAAGGGACCATTTTTCCCACCAATTTCAAAAGCTCAGGTAAACTCACTCACTATCATTTTTATCAAATAATTGTCATATGTTCTTTAACATTAGATATTTTTCACTTTGATTATTTGATGTTTATGTGTGTAGGTACTTGGTCCAACAATATACAACCCATTCAATATTGGCCATACTATGGCCCCTTCAGGTATATGTTCCAAAATTGGGATGCACTCATTCCCTCTTCAAATAGCATCATATCCCAATATTTATATCCCTTGACATTTATCCTTAGGATCCCCACACCCAACTCTGAGGTACCATCACCTCCATCACATTTAGGTACTCTCAATTGGTAGTATTCTCACCTCCATGAGTTGTCCCACATATATTTAACCCTTGGCATATTGACACTCATGTTTTTCTATCCATTAGGATTGGGAGTCCTATTAGTTTTATAACCCAGATTAAGAACCTCATACTTCTTCCTCATAATCATGATAACCACCCCATTATGGACTCCCACATCATGTTCTCGGTGACATTAACTGCACCTATGCATTATCATTAACCCTCTATCTCATCCAACATCAATTTCCCATCTGCAATTTCATCCTCCATTCATCTACCTGGTACAAAAACCTACCCATGGGCCCCCACCCTTCATCAATTACATTGCCTACTTATGCCCCACGAGGACAATCCATACTTCATTGGAGCACTTTCTTCTGTATATGTACTTTCAATCCCAATTATTCTTTATTCATTTGATAAAGCACATTTCAAATTTTAGTATGTACAATAGATTTTTTCCATCGCAACCATTGGTGTCTTTTTTCTTGGCACACAAAAACCCATGTCTCCCTTGGTTGGGGCATTTTCATTTTCATCACCATATCTACAAATCTATCCCTACCATAGACAAATACTGACTATCAACAACACCCTTTTCCTTAAAATCTATATTGTGTCCCATCATCCACTCCTTTGCAGGTTTACACATTCAACACAGTTTACATAAATATATGGTCATCCCCCTAACACCATATCGTGTTTTGTGGTTGTTTTTGTCCTCCCTTTTCCCCCAACCAAGGGAATTTCTTGTGTCCCCTCTAGTTTGATCTTCATTGATGTCACCGGTACACTTCCTGATACAATATTGATCAATTGGATGTCAAGAATCCTTTTTTCTTTTTTTGTCGCATCACCTTTTGTGCTGACATCAACAAGTTTCCAATAAGGTGGAAGTATCTTAACTCTCATTCCACTATAAATGAGCAGTCTCAGATGGAATAGAAAGAGTCCTCATTTCTCTCTAATGTCATTGATTCCCATAACATTTGACTCCAACAAAGTTTCATGTTACGGTGAATCTTACTATGCAACCCTTACAGTTTTCAGTAGCATCCAAATACCTCTAAATTTGATAGGCCATCAATGCCCCCAAGTCATTATCCATTCAAATTATAGCTATTTTATTCCACAAAACTTTCAAATATTATTATTGACGCCCTCGAGGGTGAAGAAGATATCCACTTCATCAACAATTTTCAGTTACACTCATATTGTTTTGGTTTCCTGACACGACCATGGGGCATGCCTGCCTCATTTGTACAAAGATATAGCTTTACATTTCAGTTTTCAAAGAATTTTTGACACTACTATAAATCCCATCTTCGTCTGACAGGATGTTTCTACCATCCCTCTTCAACAACAACTACAAATCTCCTATTGTTACAACAATTTCATCAAAAAGAAATATTGATGTATTTTGGCTATACATATGCTCCTAACCTCACACATCATGGGGCATCTATTATGACCAAAACATTGCTCATAAAAATACAGACAATGGATAAAAAACCCAACATAACATACTAACAATAATTATGGAAGGATCACATTCAATTTGGTAAGATACCCATAAAACTATACAAAATGGTTCTAAAATTCCATGCGTATCCAACAAATGTAGTGCACACACATCTGTGTGAGTTAACATGATGTACAATGTGCACAGTGCATTACTAACAGTTAGAAAACCCACGCAGATGCGAAAACAATGCATTGATGATTTTGGTCAGGCCTCAACCACTTCTGGGATGGAGTGGATCTCCCCCATACTTAAAATTGCCCCCAAATTCCACCTTGGGATCATTGAAAGGGATGGGAGGTACCTCCAAAGGCCTCCCATTCGCACTTGTAACTAGTTCAAAAATATCTTTCCATCCTCCTATAAATAGAGGATCATTGTATGCAAAGAAGAAGAAGAATTTGTAGCATTGTTATGTTGTTCAGAATTCTCTTGGAGAAAGCCATGTTTCCCTTGAGCCATTAGTTTTGAGCTAGTGTGGAATTGAGAAAGCTTTACACCTCTTGTGAAGATAAGTCTTGGTTACTTGGGCTGAACCAAGTTCTGATCTCAAATATGTTTCCAACAAAACCCTCAAAACTATCAGCCCTCCTAGTAAACTAGAACAACGCTATGCAAAGAGTGCACAACATAGTTTCACTCGAGATAGATTTTATGGGGTACTGTAATACTCATGTGTTTGTAGTATAGGAATGATTGGGGAAGGTGTTTAGATCCTTTTCTTTATACATCGTCATCATTAATCATTCACCTACTTCTATGATTCATTCATATTTAAACCTATGAATGCAAGTCGTTATAACTAGTTTTAACCATTCATTCTTGAGGTAATGAATAACAGAATAGTAAACGAATTCATTAACAATCACACAGAACATAATATTTTACCATGTTTCACCCCCACTGGGGCTACGTCGGTAAAGATCTGGCTTCTCTACTCTTTTATTTATTCTTCTACAAAATTTGCACTTGGCACATTACATCTTCAGGATTACAATAAAAAATGAGGGTAAGTACCCTCTGGGATGATGAATAGATCACACCAGGATCCTCATCCTATGACCTAACCCTAAAAAACTAGCTTATTCCACTCTACCACAATCACCATACAAAACGCATTACAATCAATAGCTTCTGAACCAACCCTCAACCTAGACCTCCTAGGTATTTATTTATACTACTATATTGGCTTATAGTCATTACAATATTTTTCAAAAACCCTAACCCTAGCATAGTTAGGATTGTCTATGTGTGTTCCATGTTGCTTTTCCTCCTGCATGCTGCTTTTTCATCTTTTTTATGCATGTTGCTTTTCTGCCTCCTAAGGCACGCGCTCCACAAATATACCTTTTCTTCCAAAATTAGGTCTACGCCCAAAATAGATCCTTCTTCCCAAAATAGGCCTACGCCAAAAGGCCCCCAACACTGACATGTGGCTCATCCTGAGCCACTCAGGTGGTGTGCACTCCTTGTACATCCTTCTTCAAGTTGTGAAACTTCTCTGTTAGTTCTTTCCCTTTTTCTTTTGTCTACGCATATTTATCTGTTAGTGCCTTGACCATATGTGTTGGTATATGTTCTTGTATCAATGTTGCACTCTCTAAGTGTGCTTGTGCCATCCTTGTCTTCTCTTCCTCTAGCTCCACAATTATATGTGCTTCTTGTTCATGGAGGGGCTCCAACTAGGCCTGTCTTGCTTGCTTATTGAACTGCATTGTCTTTAACTCTATTTCCAGTGTCTTCATCTCATGCGTTCCCTTCAAGAACTCGGTAATGCTCATGGTTTTTTGTCGCTACTTCAATTATTGCATGGAAATATTCATTTTCTTCTCTTGTTGGTCCAATTTTTGGACCTTTTCA
Source organism: Picea sitchensis (assembly GCA_010110895.2). Lineage (NCBI taxonomy): Eukaryota > Viridiplantae > Streptophyta > Pinopsida > Pinales > Pinaceae > Picea > Picea sitchensis. Next base: position 144,328 of record SNQJ01S0015992.1, read on the forward strand.
TCTTCTTCCAAATTGGTCCAAATTTTCTCAGTTCTGTGACTTCCTTGGCTTCCCTTGCCATTTCATCTATCTGGAATGTCATTTTTTTATTATCTTTGCTCTCGGACCTCAAGAGAAGTCATAGGATTTAGTTTTTCTTTCAAATCCTTTATCTCTTCCCTATACCCCTCAATTATCTATGCAATGATATTTATATTTTCATATGTGCTCCTATTTGGTGCTTGTGCGCTATCTAGAATGCGGTTGTATATCGTTGTTATCCCTTGCTCTAGCTTATCAATGCAATTTTTTTCCTCCTCCTTCTATAAATTCATTTGGTTGCAGGTGATCTGTAACATCAATACGACCCCCCTACCAACCTCCAAGTTGGTGGTATCTGCGTGGGCTCTGGATTGTACTTCAAGCATTATACTACCCTGGAGTCCATATAGTGCTTTTGTGGGTATATGCACCATGACTACCTCAAAGTGGTCAATATCACCCATGGTTTTATGCATGGTCTCTTTATCGATTCTAATCCTCTACTATGTGACCTTGAATGTATCCCTTCCCTATATGATGCAGGAGCATCGCCAACAACAAGGAAGCGCGGAGGCGAAAGACAGCTGGGACAAGCGTCAACGCATTTCAGCATGGAGCAAAAGTGTTTTGAGATGTTTTGAAATAAATGTGCAGATGTTAATGTAATAGTTAAGAGGAAGCACACTTAGATATTGTAAACATATCTTGAGCGATCCTCTCTCATCTATAGTAGGTAAAGGCATTAACACATAATTAATGTGACTAGGTAGATTTAAATGCAGATTAGACAGTTTAGAGTGTAGGAGGGAAAACCGACTATAGACACCCTCATCTTGTATCATTGTAACATTAGAATAATCAATCGAGCATAGAGAACATAGAGGTGAAGAAGCAGAGAGATGTATTTGAAAACACCCATGTATAAAAGTCTTGAATTAATACATGAAGCTTTGATTCAGACTTATGGTGTTGTGATATTCTCTGTGTATGCATGTTGAATGTTATGCTTAGTGTTGTTTTACTCTTTCTGTCATGCATTTGTTGTTATGCTATGCATGAATGATTTCTTGTTGAATGTTTGAAATCTGAGAGAGAGAGAGAGAGTAAGGTATGATTTTCAATTGTTTCTCAACCTAAGTGAGTAAAATTCTAGCAAGGAGTGTAGTGGAGTTTGTCTGCAAGGAGTGCGTTGACAAGGGTTCAAAGTTTTTATCTCTGAAAGCTCAGGAGGGATAACATTGTTCTCATTCTCGCAGAAGTGCAAGTTAAGCATAGGAGCCATGCAAAGTGTGCACAGGCCGAGTAGAGTCTCAGAGTTTACAACCTGAGGGAATTGTTGAAAGACTTTTGTCACAAAGAGAGTGCGCAGACTCGAATAATTCAGTACTTGGAAGTATTTGAAGGGTTGCCGCAAGGAGTGCATGCAAGAGTATTCTTGAAGACTCGAGTTGTGGAGAAATATTAGGAGGGTGAGAACCTTGAAGCGTTCAAAGGGAGTTGTTGCAAAGTTACTTTGCAGGCAAGTAAGTTCCAGTGAAAAAATAACTAGTTCAATTCGTAGGAGTTGTCAAGGAGGAATTGGACGGTCAGAATTCTCCTTGGAGAATTCGCGAAATTTCGAGAGACGTCAGATCTTGCAGAGGAGTAGGGAAGTTACGACGAGTATTCTTCAAGTACAATCTTAGGAGAGATTGGACCGTAGGATCCAAGTTGACAAGGGTCACTAGATCACTCATGAATTCTCACTTCAGGGATTCACGAGTTGAAGAACCGAAAACCTTGCACCAAGATTCACGAAATTGCTAACTGTGAAGTCCCAACGGAGTGAGAAGTTCCATTGTGGGGCCAGCATTAATAACAAGTCAGAATTCTCCATTTCAACATTTTAGGTTTCAACAGTTGGAGAGTTAAGACTTTTTCTCTGAAAGTCCCGAAGTCACGAGTTGTGATAAGGAGTATCGAGGGGTTCGGGATCTCGGCACTTCAGGTGTCGGGATACAAACGAGGAAACGTTTTGGGAAGTGAAGTCACAAAGTGCCAAAGCTGGGCACGAGAGACATGTGGCAAAACCACAAGGTGGGCCTGGGTGATAGATAGGTGGACACGCATCACTAGGAGGAAAGGAGTCAACACTCTGTTGACTTCTCACATCTCGAGGATTCACGAGATAAGAGCACGAGAGCTCAATGCTACAACTCGGGAAGTGGCGAGTTGCGAGAAGTGTGAAGGGAAGGTCAACCCTCACTGACTTTCAAGTCTTGAAGGTATGCACGGAAAGAGAATGGAGGCTCAACCCTTTGACTTGCAAAGTCACGAAGTCGCGATGGGAGCTAGCATATAGCCTAGCCAGCGGTCACGCGCAAAGGGCGCTGACAGAAGGGAGCTATACCCATTTTTTGATCTCGGGTATCGCGAGATTGGGAAGGAAGAGTCAGGGGTTTCGACTTGCGAACTCGCAAGATTGCGAGTTGTGACAAAAACCTTTGGGAATAGGCCTTGGTCATAGCATTGTGGTCGCTCGGAGAAGGTGGAGCTCGCCCCTAGTGTTGTTTGCACAGGGGAGTTGCCGAAAGGACCTGTGGATCAATAAATGTAGATTCTAGCAGGGAATCGAAAGAGCCATTTTGGCTCAAGGGGAAATCAAATGATCCTTTAGTGGACCTTGACCCAAGGGCTGATAGAGGGTTGGGGGTCTACATCAAGTGGTATCAGAGCAGGTCATCGTGAAAGTGATGATGAAAAGGTTTCCAGGTATATGAATGGTTTGAGATATGAAATTCAGGATGAGATGAGCATGATAATCATTCGGACCATAGAAGATGCTTATCAAATGGCTCTGAAGGCTGAAGAGAAGATGAGCTGAAAGAAAAGCCAAAGAGGTCGAGGCAGAAGTCATCCCAGGAGCAAAGATCACAGAGAAGTCTAAGGAAGAGTGGAAGAAACGTCAACCTCAAACTGAGAGAGGTGGAAGCTCACAGAGAAGGCAGTATACTGAATAGAGAGGACAGTATTCTGATAACAACACTTTTCCTCACACTAGAGGAAGAGGAAGAGGCAGAGGTGGAGTAATAAAATGCTTCACATGTGGAAAGAATGGACACAAATCTTATGAATGTCTAGATAAAAAGAAAGAAGGAGGTGAGACTCACATTGTCGAAGCACAAAGGCAGAAAGTTGAGGCAGAGGATGCTGAAGATGGAAGATCATTGGTGATGAGGAAGGTTCTCTTAACGCCAGAAAAAGAGGTGGAGAATCCAGTGAAAAAGAACGGTCTTTTTCGGACTGCTTGCAGGACTAAAGACAGAGTATGAAAAGTCATCGTGGATAGTGGTAGCATAGACAATCTCATTTCTACAGAGGTGGTAGAAATGTTGGAGCTGGAGACTATTGAACACCCAAGTCCATACAGGGTTTTGTGGCTACAAAAAGGACATCAGGTAAATGTCACTAAACAATGTTTAGTTGAATTTAAAATAGGAGGATATAACGATAATATATTGTGTGATGTCATTCCCATGGATGTTTTCCATCTATTGCTGGGTAGACCGTGGCAATATGACAGAAATGTGGTTCATGATGGGAGAAATCACATGTTTTTTCCGATTAAGGACAAAGAGGTGAAACCTAAAGTAAGAAACATTGTACTTCTCATGAGTGGGAAGGAACTTCTTAAGGAGGTTAAGAAGAAGGAATATCCACAATTCATTGTGGTCAGGAAACCTAGAATTGATTTGACCAGCACAAGAGTGGATGATTTACCAGAAGAAATCCAGAAGCTACTGGAGGAATTTGTTGATATAGTAGTGCACGAACTACCTCGTTCGTTGCCACCGATCAGGAGTATAAGTCATCATATTGATCTCATACCTAGAGCTAGTTTACCAAACAAAGTAGCGTATAGACTGAAGCTGTAGGAGAATGAAGAGGTCAACAGACAGGTCCAGGATTTAATGGACAAAGGGTTGATTAGAGAAAGCTTGAGTCCATGTGTTGTTTCGACAATACTCAGTCCAAAGAAAGATGGAGGCTAGAGAATGTGTACAGACTCAAGAGAAATTAACAAGATTACCATCAGGTAGAGATTTCCATTGCTAAGGATGGACAATTTGATGGATTGCTTGAACGGAGCAAATTTTTTTTCAAAGATTGATTTGAAAAGCAGATATCATCAGATTTGTATGAGAGAAGAAGACAAAATGAAGACAGCATTCAAGACTAATGAAGGGTTGTATGAATGGCTTGTTATGTTGTTTGTCTTAACAAACGTGTCGAGCACTTTCATGAGATTGATGAATTAAGTCCTGAAGGATTTCATCGAAAAATTTGTCATTGTGTATCTTGATGACATACTGATTTTTATTAAAATGGAGGTGGAGCATCTGAAAAATTTGGCTACAGTGATGAAGAGGCTACAGCAAGAGAAGTTGCTGATAAACATGAATAAATCCTCATTCATGAAGACGGATCTCATTTATTTGGGTTTTGTTATTTATGTAGATAAGTTGAAGATGGATGCAGATAAAGTGGAGGTAATTAAGAATTGGCCATCGCCAAAAAGTATCTTTGAAGTTCAAAGCTTTCACGGATTGGCTAGTTTCTACAGAAAATTCATTAGGAATTTTAGTGGAATTAGTGCACCAATGATGGACACAGTGAAGAAAAGACATAAATCTTTTCACTGGACAGAGGAAGCTGAGAAAAGATTCAATTTGTTGAAAAGGAAAATTACAGAACAACCAATTTTGGTGTTGCCGGATTTCAAAAAGACATTTCAAGTAAAATGTGATGCGAGAAGCTGAACGAAGCCAAAATAAAATACTCCACGTATGACAAGGATTTCTATGCTATTATTTAGGCATTGAAGAAATGGAGACACTATTTGATTCCTAAGGAGTTTGTCTTTTACAGTGACAATCATGCTTTGCAATTTGTAACTCAACAGGAGAAGTTGAATCAAAGACATGTTAAATGGGTTGAATACATGAAGAACTTTACTTTTGTAATTAAGCGTATTTCTAGAACTGCTAACAAAGTTGTTGATGATTTGAGCAGGAAATGTTTTCTATTGCAGGAGTTCAGAGTCAAAACTTTGGGTTTTGATAACCTCAAGGAAATGTACACAGATGATCTAGATTTTAAGGAGACGTATGAAGTAGCTGAGAATACAATTCTCAAGGATAGAAGACAATGGAAAGAATACATGATCTAGGAAGGATTATTGTTTAAGGGTAATCAACTTTGTATTCCAAAATGCTCCATGAGGAATAATTTGTTGAAGGAGAAACAAAGTGGAGGATTGGTCGGGCATTTCGGTCATGACAAGACGTTCTCAAAGTTAAATGAGTCATATTTTTGCCCAAGAATGAGAGAAGACGTCAAATATTTGTGGACAGATGTAGAATTTGTCAGCACACAAAAGGAAGGAAACATAACACAGGGTTATATCAGGCGTTACCCATACCAGAGAGGTCGTGGGATGCAGTAAGCAAGGACTTCATATTGGGGTTTCCGAGAACACAAAGAGGGTTCGAATTGATCTTTGTAGTGGTGGATAGATTTTCTAAGATGGCACATTTTATACCATGTTAGAAAACCAATGACACAACTCACATTGTGAATCTGTTTTTCAAAGAAGTCATTCGACTTCACGGCTTACAAAGGAGCATAGTTTCAGATCGAGACACCAAGTTCCTGGGACACTTCTGGAGAACCTTATGGAAAAAGATGGGAATGAACTTATCGTTCAGTTCAAATTATCATCCATAGACAGATGAACAGATAGAAGTTGTGAACAGAGGTTTGGGAGACTTGTTGAGGAGTTTGGTGACTAAACATCATAGTCAGTGGGACAATATTCTACCACAGGAGGAATTTGCTTATAATGATTCAATCAACAGAAGCACGAGGTTGAGTCCATTTCAAATTGTTTATGGCATGCATCCAAGGGTAGTTTCTGAATTGAGGGATTCAGAACATAACACAACTAGGAGTGCTAGTGCAGAAGATTTTGCCGAGGCAATGAGGGAGTTTCACAGCCAGGTGAAGGAGCGATTGCAGAAATCGAGCCAAGAGTATAAGAAAAGAACAGATCAACACAGGCGAAAACTTCAATTCGAAGTTGGTGATTTGATCCTTTCACACTTGAGAAAGGAAAGGTTCCCAAGGGGGACATATAATAAATTGAAAATGAAGACAATTGGACTGTGCCAGATCATAAGGAAATTTGGGGCAAATTCTTATGAGATCGAATTACCCAATGGGATCGGAATTTCTCCGATATTCAACATCTCATATTTGTACCCTTATAAAGATGAAGAATCAGCAGTAGGTAGTGAACAACCAGAGGTTCAGTGGGCTAAATAGATGCTAGTTGCAGAGAAGCCACAGATGGAAAGCATACTGGACAAAAGAGTTAGTAAGAGGACCAGGTGAAAGGAATATTTTGAATATGTTGTCAAGTGGAAGGGACATCCAGTTGAAGATGCCAGCTGGGAAAATGAAGCAGAGATCCAAAAGCATGGGAAGACCATGCGAGAGCTCATGGACATGATACCATGAAAATTTTCAAGTGAGGGAGTATGATGCAGGAGCATCACCAACAACAAGCAAGCGCGGAGGTGGAAGACAGCTCGGACAAGCGCCAGTGCATTTCAGCACGTTACAAAAGTGTTTTGAGATGTTTTGAAATAAATGTGTGGATATTAATGTAATAGTTAAGAGGAAGCACACTTAGATATTGTAAACATATCTTGAGCGATCCGCTCTCATCTGTAGTAGGTGAAGGCATTAACAAATAATTAATGTGACTAGGTAGATTTAAATGCAGATTAGACAGTTTAGAGCATAGGAGGGAAAACCGACTATAGACACCCTCATCTTGTATCATTGTAACATTAGCATAATCAATCGATCATAGAGCACAGAGAAGTGAAGAAGGAGAGAGCGTTATTTGAAAACACCCATGTACAGAAGTCCTGAATTAATACATGAAGCTTTGATTCAGACTTATGGTGTTGTGATATTCTCTGTGTATGCATGTTGAATTTTATGCTTAGTGTTGTTTTACTCTTTCTGTCATGCATTTGTTTTTATGCTATGTATGAATTATTTCTTTTTGAATGTTTGAAATTTGAGAGAGAGAGAGTAATGAATGAGTTTCAATTGTTTCTCAACCTGAGTGAGTAAAATTCCTTCAAGAAGTGCAGTGGATTTTGTCCACAAGGAGTGCATTGACAAGGGTTCAGAGTTTTTATCTTTGAAAGCTCAGGAGGGATAACATTGTTCTCATTCTCACAGAAGTGCAAGTTAAGCACAGGAGCCATGCAAAGTGTGTGCAGGCCAAGTAGAGTCTCAGAGTTTACAACCTGAGGAAATTGTTGAAAGACTACTGTCGCAAAGAGAGTGTGCAGAGTCGAAGAATTCAATACTTGGAAGTATTTGAAGGGCTGCTGCAAGGAGTGCATGCAAGAGTCTTCTTGAAGACTCAAGTTGTGGAGAAATCTTAGGAGGGTGAGAACCTTGAAGCGTTCAAAGGGAGGTGCTGCAAATTTACTTTGCAAGCAGGTAAGTTCCAGTGAAGGAATATCTAGTTCAATTCGTAGGAGTTGTCAAGGAGGAATTGGACGGTCGGAATTCTCGATGTAGAATTCGTGAAATTCCAAGAGCCGTCAGATCTTGCAGAGGAGCAAGGAAGTTATGGCGAGTATTCTTCAAGTGAAAGATTAGGAGAGATTGGACCGTAAGATCCAAGTTGACAAGGGCCATTGGATCACTCGTGAATTCTCACTTCAGGGATTCGCGAGTTGAAGAACCAAAAACCTTGCACCAAGATTCACGAAATTGTGAAGTGAAAAGTCCCGACAGGGCGAGAAGTTCCATTGTGGGGCCAGCATTAATAATGACTCAGAATTTTCCATTTCATCATTTTGGGTTTCGACAATTGGAGAGTCGATACTTTTGTTCCAAAAGTCCCAAAGTCGCGAGTTGCGATAAGGAGTATCGAGGGGTTCGGGATCTCGGCACTTCTGGTGTCAGGATACAAAGGAGGTAGCATTTTAGGAAGAGAAGTTGTGAAGTGCCAAAGATGGGCATGAGAGACACGTGGTAGAACCACAAGGTGGGCCCGTGTGATAGACAGGCGGACATGCGTCGCCAAGAGGAAAGGATTCAACACTTTCTTGACTTCTCACATCTCGGGGATTCACGGGATAAGAGCACAGGAGCTCAACGATACAACTCGCGAAGTGGCAAGTTGTGAGAAGTGCAAAGGGAAGGTCAACCCTCATTGACTTTCAAGTCTCGGAGGTTTGCATGAAAAGAGAATGGAGGCTCAACCCTTCGACTTGCAAAGTCGCGAAGTTGCGACGAGAATTAGCGTTTATCCTAGCCGATGGTCATGCGCAGAGGGCACTGACAGAAGGGAGCTATACCCATTTCATGATCTTAGGTATTGCAATATTGGGAAGGAAGAGTCAGGGGTTTCGACTCACGAACTTGCAAGATTGCAAGTTGCGACAAGAACCTTTGGGAATAGGCCTTGGTCATAGCGCTATGGTCTCTCGGAGAAGGTGGAGCTTGTGCCTAGTGTTGTTCGGATAGGGGAGTTTCCGAAAGGACCTATGGATCGATAAACAAAGATTCTAGCAGGGAATCGAAAGAGCCATTTCGGTTCAAGGGGAAATTGAATGATCCTATAGAGGACCTTGACCTGAGGGCTGATAGAGGGTTAGGGGTCTGCATCAAGTGGTATCAGAGCAGGTCATCATGAAAGTGATGATAAAAATGTTGCCAGGTATATGAATGGTCTGAGATATGACATTCAATATGAGATGAGCATGATAATAATTCAGACCATAGAAGATGCTTATCAGATGGCTCTGAAGGTTGAAGAGAAGCTAAGCCGAAATAAAAGCCAAATAGGCCGAGGCAGAAGTCAGACCAGGGGAAAAACAGTTGTCCAAGATAGGAATCATAAGTCTAAGGAAGAGTGGAAGAAACCTCAACCTCAAACTGAGAGAGGTGGAATCTCACAGAGAAGGTAGTATACTGAATAGAGAGGACAGTATGCTGATAAAAACACTTTTCCTCACACTAGAGGAAGAGGAAGAGGCAGAGGTGGAGTAATAAAATGCTTCACATGTGGAAAGAATGTACACAAATATTATGAATGTCCAGATAAGAAGAAAGAAGTAGGTGATACTCACATTGCCAAAGCACAAAGGCGGAATGTTGAGGCAGAGGATGTTGAAGGCAGAATATCACTGGTGATGACGAAGGTTCTCTTAATGCCAGAAGAAGAGGCGGAGAATCCAGTGCAAAGGAACAATCTTTTTTGGACTGCTTGCAAGACTAAGGACAGGGTATGGAAAGTCATCATGGATATTGGTAGCACAGACAATCTCGTTTCTACAGAGATGGTAGAAAAGATGGAGCTGGAGACTATTGAACACCCAAGTCCATACAGGGTTTCGTGGCTACAAAAAGGACATCAGGTAAATGTCACTAAACAATGTTTAGTTGAATTTAAAATAGGAGGATATAATGATAATATATTGTGTGATGTCATTCCCATGGATGTTTTCCATCTATTGTTGGGTAGACCGTGGCAATATGACAGAAATGTGGTTCATGATGGGAGAACTCACATGTTGTTGCCAATTAAGGACAAAGAGGTGAAACCTGAAGTAAGCAACACTGTACTTCTCATGAGTGGGAAGGAACTTCTTAAGGAGGTTAAGAATAAGAAAGATACACAATTCATTGTGGTCAGAAAACCTAGAATTGTTTTGACCAGCACAAGAGTGGATGATTTACCGGAAGAAATCCACAAGCTACTAGAGGAATTTGCTGATATAGTAGTGGACGAACTACCTCGTTCGTTGCCACCGATAACGAGTATAAATCATCATATTGATCTCATACTTGGAGCTAGTTTACTAAACAAAGCAGCGTACAGACTGACGTCGTAGGAGAATGAAGAGGTCAAAAGACAGGTCCATGATTTAATGGACAAAGGGTTGATTAGAGAAAGCTTGAGTCCATGTGTTGTTCCGACAATACTCAGTCCAAAGAAAGATGGAGGCTGGAGAATGTGTACAGACTCAAGAGCAATTAACAAGATTACCATCAGGTAGAGATTTCCATTGCCAAGGATGGACGAGATGATGGATTGCTTGAACGGAGCAATTTTTTTTTGAAAGATTGATTTGAAAAGCGGATATCATCAGATTCGTATGAGAGAAGGAGAGAATGGAAGACAACATTCAAGACCAATGAAGGGTTGTATGAATATCTTGTTATGTCATTTGGCTTAACAAATGCGCCGAGCACTTTCATGAGATTGATGAATGAAGTCCTGAAGGATTTCATCAGAAAATTTGTCATTGTGTATCTTGATAACATACTGATTTTCAGTAAAAAGGAGCCAGAGCATCTGAAACATTTGGCTACAGTGATGAAGAGGCTACAGGAAGAGAAGCTACTGATAAACATGAAGAAATCCTCAATCATGAAGATAGAGCTCATTTATTTGGGTTTCGTTATTTCTGTAGATAAGTTGAAGATAGATCCAGATAAAGTGGAGGTAATTAAGAATTGGCCATCGCCAAAAAGTATCTTTGAAGTTCAAATATTTCATGGATTGGCTAGTTTCTACAGAAAATTCATTAGGAATTTCAATGGAATTAGCGCATCAATGATGGACACAGTGAAGAAAAGACATAAATCTTTTCATTGGACAGAAGAAGCTGAGAAAAGCTTCAATTTGTTGAAAAGAAATATTATAGAACAACCAAGTTTGGTGTTGCCGAATTTCAAAAAGACATTTCAAGTAAAATGTGATGCAAGTGGATTTGCAATAGGGGCAGTCTTGAGCCAAGTAGACAGACCGATAGCATACTTCAGCGAGAAGTTGAATGAAGCCAAAATAAAATACTCCACGTATGACAAGGAGTTCTATGCTATTATTCAGGCATTGAAGAAATGGAGACACTATTTGATTCCTAAGGAGTTTTTCTTTTACAGTGACAATCATGCTTTGCAATTTGTGACTCAATAGGAGAAGTTGAATCAAAGACATGTTAAATGGGTTGAATACATGCAGAAATTTACTTTTGTAATTAAGCATATTTCTAGAACTGATGACAAAGTTGTTGATGCTTTGAGTAGGAAATGTTTGCTATTGTAGGAGTTCAGAGTCAAAACTTTGGGTTTTGATAACCTCAAGGAAATGTACACAGATGATCCTGATTTTAAGGAGGCGTATGAAGCAGCTGAGAATCCAATTCTTAGGGACAGAAGTCAATGGAAAAAATACATGATCCAAGAAGGATTATTGTTTAAGGGTAATCAACTTTGTAGTCCAAAATGCTCCATGAGGGAGAATTTGTTGAAGGAGAAACACAGTGGAGGATTGGTCGAGCATTTCGGTCATGACAAGACGTTCTCAAAGTTAAATGAGTCATATTTTTGGACAAGAATGAGAGCATACGTCAAAATATTCATGGACAGATGTAGAATTTGTTAGCACAAAAAAGGAAGGAAATAGAACACAGGGTTATATCAGTCGTTACCCATACCAGAGAGGTTGTGGGATGCAGTAAGCTTGGACTTCATATTGGGGCTGCCGAGAACAAAAAGAGGGTTCAACTCGATCTTTGTAGTGGTGGATAGATTTTCTAAGATGGCACATTTTATACCATGTCAGAAAACCAGTGACGCAACTCACATTGCAAATCTGTTTTTCAAAGAAGTCATTCGACTTCACGGCTTACCAAGGAGCATAGTTTCGGATCGAGACACCAAGTTCGTGGGACACTTCTGGAGAACCTTATGGAAAAAAATGGGAATGAAATTGTCATTCAGTTTATCTTATCATCCTCAGACGGATGGACAGATAGAAGTTGTGAACAAAAGTTTGGGAGACTTGTTGAGGAGTTTGGTGACTGAACATCACAGTCAGTGGGACAATATTCTACCACAGGAAGAATTTTCTTATAATGATTCAATTAACATAAGCACAGGGTAGAGTCCATTTCAAATTGTTTATGGCATGCAGCCAAGGGGAATTTCTGAATTGAGGGATTTAGAACAGAACACAACTAGGAGTGCTAGTTCAGAAGATTTTGCTAAGGCAATGAGGGAGCTTCACAGCCAGGTGAAGGAGATATTGAAAAACTTGAGCCAAGAGTATAAGAAAAGAACATATCAACACAGGTAAAAACTTCAGTTTGAAGTTGGTGATTTGATCCTTGCACACTTGAGAAAGGAAAGGTTCCCAAGGGGGACATATAATAAATTGAAAATGAAGAAAATTGGACTGTGCCAGATCATAAGGAAATTTGGGGCAAATTCTTATGAGATCGAATTACCCGATGGGATCGGAATTTCTCTGATATTCAACATCTCAAATTTGTACCCTTATAAAGCTAAAGAAGAAGCAGTAAGTAGTGAAAAACCAGAGGTTCAGTGGGCTAAACAGATGCCAGTTGCAGAGAAGCCACAGATGGAAAGCACACTGGAAAAAAGAGTTAGTAAGAGGATCGGGCGAAAGGAATATTTTGAATACTTGGTCAAGTGGAAGGGACATCCAGTTGAAGATGCGAGCTGGGAAAATGAAGTAGAGATCCAAAAGCATGGGCAGACTGTGCGATAGCTCATGGATAGGAGCCCATGAAAAAATTTCAAGCGAGGGAGTATGATGCAGGAGCATCGCCAACAACAAGCAAGCACGGAGGCGGAAGACAGCTGGGAGAAGCACCAACACATTTCAGCACGTTGCAAAAGTGTTTTGAGATGTTTTGAAATAAATGTGTGGATGTTAATGTAATAGTTAAGAGGAAGCACACTTAGATATTGTAAACAGATCTTGAGCGATCCACTCTCATCTGTAGTAGGTGAGGGCATTAACACATAATTAATGTGAGTAGGTAGATTTAAATGCAGATTAGATAGTTTAGAGCGTAGGAGGGAAAACCGACTATAGACACCCTCATCTTCTATCATTGTAACATTAGCATAATCAATAGAGCATAGAGCATAGAGAGGTGAAGAAGCAAAGAGCTATATTTGAAAACACTCATGTACAGAAGTCCTGAAT
>SNQJ01S0015992.1:157456-181479 GCA_010110895.2 Picea sitchensis
TTTGATTCAGACTTATGGTGTTGTGATATTCTCTTTGTACGCATGTTGAATGTTATGCTTAGTGTTGTTTTACTCTTTCTGTCATGCATTTGTTGTTACGCTATGTATGAATGATTTCTTGTTGAATGTTTGAAATCTGAGAGAGAGAGAGAGAGTAAGGAATGAGTTTCAATTGTTTCTCAACCTGAGTGAGTAAAATTCCTACAAGGAGTGCAGTGGAGTTTTCTTGTAAGGAGTGCGTTGAAAATGGTTCAGAGTTTTTATCTCTGAAAGCTCAGGAGGGATAACATTGTTCTCATTCTCACAGAAGTGCAAGTTAAGCACAGGAGCCGTGAAAAGTGTGCACAGGTCGAGTAGAGTCTCAGAGGTTACAACCCGAGGGAATTGTCGAAAGACTGATTTCGAAAAGAGAGTGCGCAGAGTCAAAGAATTCAATACTTGGAAGTATTTGAAGGGTTTCCGTAAGGAGTGCATGCAGGAGTCTTCTTGAAGACTCGAGTTTGGAGAAAGCTCAGCAGGGTGAGCACCTTGAAGCATTCAAAGGGAGGTGCTGCAAAGTTACTTTGCAGGAAGGTAAGTTCTAGTGAAGGAATAGCTAGTTCAATTCGTAGGAGTTGTCAAGGAGGAATTGGACGGTCGGAATTCTCTGTGGAGAATTTGTGAAATTCTGAGAGCCGTCAGATCTTGCAGAGGAGAAGGGAAGTTACAACGAGTATTCTTCAAGTGAAATCTCAGGAGAGATTGGACCATAGGATCCAAGTCGACAAGGGCCATTGGATCACTCATGAATTCTCACTTCGGGGATTCACGAGTTGAAGGACCAAAAACCTTGCACCAAGATTCGTCAAATCGTGAAGTGAAAAGTCCCGATAGGGTGAGAAGTTCCATTGTGGGGCCAGCATTAATAATGAGTCAGAATTGGCCATTTCGACATTTTGGGTTTCAGCAGTTGGAGAGTCAAGATTTTTGTTTTGAAATTCCCAAAGTCACGAGTTGCGATAAGGAGTATCAAGGGGTTCGGGATATCGGCACTTTGGGTGTTGGGATACAAAGGAGGCATCATTTTGGGAAGCAAATTCGTGAAGTACCGAAGGTGGGCATGAGAGACACATGGCAGAACCACAAGGCGGGCCCGAGTGATAGACAGGTGGACACGCGTCGCCAGGAGGAAAGGAGTCAACACTTTGTTGGCTTCTCACATCTCATGGATTCGCAGGATAAGAGCATGGGAGCTCAATGATACAACTCGCGAAGTGGTGAGTTGAGGGAAGTGTGAAGGGAAGGTTAACCCTTGCTGACTTTCAAGTCTCAAAGGTTTGCACAGAAAGAGCATGGAGGCTCAACCCTTCGACTTGCGAAGTTGTGAAGTCGTGATGGGAGCTAGCATTTAGCCTAGCCAGTTGTCACACGCAGAGGGCGCTGACAAAAGGGAGCTATACCCATTTCACGATCTTGGGTATCGTGATATCGGGAAGGAAGAGTCAGGGGTTTCAACTCACGAACTCACAAGATTGTGAGTTGTGACAAGCACCTTTGGGAATAGGCCTTGGTCATAGCGCTATGGTCGCTCAGAGAAGGTGGAGTTCGTGCCTAGTGTTGTTCACATAGGGGATTTGCCAAAAGGACCTGTGGATCGATAAACGAAGATTATAGCAGGGAATTGAAAGAGCCATTTCGTCTCAAGGGGAAATTGAGCGATCCTGTAGCAGACCTTGACCTGAGGGCCGATAGAGGGTTGGGGGTATGCATCACTATACTACTATCTGAACCGTGTCATGTTTTGTTTTTTGCACAGGGGATCGTTGTGTCTTTTTAGGTTGTTATGTTGTGTCTTGTGGTATTGTATGAATTTGTAATTGTTGTAGAGTTTCATGGACTTCTATGAGTTTGGCCATGATCTCTTCTTTCTGTGCTTTTTCATCATGAACCATATCTTCTCCCTTATCCTTGACATTTACTACCACGAACTCAACATCATCCTATGTCAAGGTGATGATTGGGTCCTCCTTGGTGTACTTGATATTTGTTCACGTCTCCTCCATCTGTGTTGTGGTTATTTTTTTCTATCAGGGTTGCACCTGACTCATAGTCACATGTTCCCCCTCCTTACTGGCCTCAGATGTGTCTCCCTTCGTGGCATCCTTCTGAATATCTGCCCTGGGCACCGTTGTTGTCCTCCTTGGCCTCTTTGGCACTATGTTTCTTCCCAATGCCTGAGTGCATGCCACAACCTTCCTAGTGTTAGAAGTTGTGCTATTTGTCTTTGTTGAAGGACCTGCTTCATCTTTCCCCTTAGGTTTGGCTGATTTTGTTGCTACTGGCCTTGTTTCTAGTTTTTCTACTAGCATATTCCATAATGCAGAACAATCTTTGATTATCCAATCAATCTTTTCCCTTGTGACGTAGTGTTGCATCTCCAACCATTCATTCTTTGGATCCCTTACAGCCTAGATCCACATATGGTTCTTGGATGCCTTAAACCTGGCTATCCCTTGATTTTATTGGACCACTTCCACAACAATGCACCACACATTAGTTGTGTGCTATTGTATCTCTTCCAGAAGCATAGAAAACACTATGTTATTTTACTGTTGATTCTTGGTTTTCTTGGCTTGCCAGAGGGATTCATACCTGGCTACATAACACTTCCCATTTCTATCCATAAAAGAGGAAAAAAAATTCTCCTACCATCCTGCCAAATCTATGAGGATAATGAGCCAAGAATAATGGAACTTAATTCAATTATCCTGTGCCTCTTTGTAGTCGATCAAGAATTGATTCAGGAGGTAAGGCACCCAACTGAACATTACTCCTTTCACGCACTGTGTAGTGGCTGCGATGAATCTTGTTGGAGCCTCTTCTTTTATGTACATCCTCAGCAACTTACAATCCATGAGCTTGTTGGAGAAACTTATCACATCATCATTGATGTCTCTAAGAACAATGACCATGTTCACTCTATTGGTTCCAAACTGTGCCTTGACTATATCGGCAATCTCCTTCTCGCATGCTTTTTTGTCCAAGTATTCCTCTGGTTGTGCACCCACTGTGGGTAATCCCATAATTTTGGTGATCAATGCCAAATAGAGATGTACTGGCCTATCCATCCAGTTAATGTCTCCATGTACCCTGGCTAGTAATTGTTTGATGCAGAGCCCAACTTTTTCACCATTTCTGAAGTGCGGTATGTCTAGGAGGTTCATGATCCTAGAGTTGGAGATCCCTACTATCCACTGAACGGGCTCCATGATTGGTTTTCTTAGAGTTCCAATTTACCCTGTGTTCTCAAAGTAGGATTTCTCGGCCAAGTATGGGAATTTTGTTGCATCACACACATCGTGGTCCGAATACCTTATTTTGGGCACTTTCCCAAGCATGTCCTCAATGGTCACCACTATGTCTGGGAGGTAGGGAAGTTTAATTTATGCGGCATCGTGCACCTTTCTTTTCTACTCGACGATAGATGGGCCTGCTTTTTTTGTTTCTATGTCATCTTCTTCTCCCTCATATTCCCGTTGGTTTGTGATGTCCTCAACGAACACATCCTCTTCTTCACGGCCTTGTTGTTGACCCTTCATTTCGTCGAGTTTTGCAAGTTTTTCACGATTAGGGTTTGTAATACCATTTTGAGTCCTGGAGCTCTACCCTAATTACCCTTGTGTTTTTGTCGATGTTTCCTCCTCAATCCTCTTTAGGCTGAGTGACTCTATCTCGAAAGTCGTAACATATTCAAGCTAGATGACTTTCTTGGGCCCCACCATCATTTCCTTCCTCCTTTTACCATGTCAAGTAACCCGTACGTATTGTCCTGGAGTGCCAAACTCCGGTGGTGTCATGTTGTATTCAGTTTGAACACTTTATCTCTTCTTCACACAATTACACCTAAGGCATACACTTCTATCTTACTCTATGCTAAAAAAATCACTAATTATCGAGCTAACCCATGCTTTCCACACTTTATAGACCTGGTCATAATTGTTTTTCCCTTTTTCCATGCATTTGTGTTGAGTCCAATTTTTCATGCACGTTGTATTTCTATGTTATCGCAGTAGTTGTTGCATGCGAATTTTTTCCACTTTCCTATTGTTTAACCAACTTCTACCTCTTTTTGTATTTTTATATTTCTTTTTCTTCTTTTTCTCCTTTTTAATTTATTTTTGTCAGTTTTCTCTCCTAATATCTACTATAGTACACTATATACATGAATTTCTTATTGCGCTACAATTACGAAGAGTTAGTAGGTTGACTGTCCCTGTATGGTTTCAATCAACTACCATTCACCATTCCTTTCAGTTATGTTCCTCCCAAGTCATTGAGCTATACACATCCTCCATCTGTGACAGTCTTTACTTCATATGGACCTAGCCAATGCATTCTAAACTTACCAGGGTGTTGCAAAACTTCGTTGTGATAGAGAAGAACTAGGTCTCCCTCCTTAAATCTATTCTTTTTAATGTTTCTATCATGCCAAGATTTGTCCCTTGCTTTCTATACCTCTTGGTGAAATCCTTCTAGAATCCCATCTTCTTCCATTTCCATCAATTGACTTAACCTCTCCTGTAATGTGCCCATTTCTGTCATATTGGTAATTGATGCTACACACAGACTCGGTACCAGAAATTCTAGTGGCACCATTGCTTCCTATCCACACACCAATATTAATGGTGTTTGTCTTGTCAACTTCCTACATGTGGTCCTATATGCCCATAGTACTGCTGGTATTTTCAAATCCCAATCATCCCTATTAACATTGCAAATCTTAGTCAAGGCATTTTCAAAAATATTGTCGAAATCTTCTAGTCCCATTTGTGTGAGGATGATATGGTGTACTCTTCTAGTGATATACTTCAAACTCCTCAGTCATATCCTTGATGGTACTATTAATAAAATGGGTTCCTTGGTCACTCATAAGAATCCTAGGACATCCAAATCTTGTGATCACCTGCTCAAATAAAAAGTGTGTTGTTGTCTCCGCACTGGAATCCTTGACTAGTGTTGTTTCTTCCCATGTGGTTAAGTATTCGGTTGCAGTAATGATATATATAGCTCCTGAAATTCTTGTTGGTGGATTAATAGGTCCGATAAAATATATTTCCCATTTTCCAAATACCTGTAGAGTTACTTGTGTTCTTTGGGGCATCTCATCCCTCCTATTGGGTTTTCCAATCCTATGACAGACATCATAGTTCTGGAAATACTCTTTGGCATCTTTATGAACTGTTGTCCATAATAAACCTGTGCATAATACCTTCTATGTGGTATATTTTCCTGCATAGTGTCCTCCAACTATACCTTCACGAGCTTCTACTAAAACCCTAGGTCATTCATGTTCCAATACACACCTTCTCAAAATGTTTTATGCACCCATATTTTATAAATAACATGCAATGAGTTGATAGTCTATAGTTATAACTACCAGATTTTTCTTCTGTGCAATACTAAAATCCTATGGCACAACTCTTGTACTTAAGAATTCAATGACATCAGTAAAGTATTCATCAACTACTTCTACTGAAAATAATTATGCATCAGGGAAGTTGTCTTCCAAGTTAGTAGGTTATTCTCCATTGGTTACCCTTCACAAATGATCATCTCCTACATGCAACTTCCCTAGTTTGACTATTACTTCAAAATCAAATTCCTAGAATAATAACAACCATCGACAGATCCTCCCCACCAAAAATGACTTGTTGACTAGATATTTGAGGAAAACTTATCTGTGAGCATTTTAAAATGCTTGTCCAATAAATAATGTCTAAATTTATGAAGTGCATATACCATGGATAAGCCTTCTCTTTCTATGGTGTTGTAATTTTGCTCATATTCTGACAACTTCTTGGTTTCAAATGTTATAGGATGGTCTAAGTCCTCTGCTCCTGGCGGCACTAGAATTCCTCCAATTTCTACTGTTGATGCATCTACATGCACGTGAAATGTATTTTCCCAATATGGAAACACTAATATAGGTGTTTTCATCATATTTTCCTTTAGAATATCCAATCCTTGCTGACAATCCTCATTCCACTGAAATCTGGTGTCCTTCTTCAACAATTTTCGATCGGTGCAGTAATATGCACATACCCCTTTATAAACTTCCTATGGTAGTCTATATGTCCTAGTGTGGCTCTTAATTTGTGCATTGAATTTGGTGGTGGTAAGTTCAAAATGAATGCAATCTTAGCAGGGTCAACCAATAATCCCTGTTTGCAAACTATATGTCCCAAAAATATCCCAAAAGGTGTACCAAAAATGCATTTCTTGATGTTTAATGATATCTGACATTGCCTACATCTTTCCAACATTAGTCTTAAAACTTATACATGATCTTTCAAAATACTATACACAATCCAGTCATCCAAATAGACTTCTAGAAACAGATGTATGAACTCCTTAAAAAAATATATGACCATCCTTAAAAAGATAGATGGTGCATTCTTCAATCAAAAGTGCATGATTTTATATTCGTAGGATCCCCGCTATGTAGCCAAGGTTGTCTTATACCTGTCTTTTGAATATATTTTTATCTGATGGTAACTTGAGAATCCATCTGTGAATGAGTATGCTTCCTAGCCTCTCACATTCTCCAAGACCTCATCTGTGAAAGGGGTAGGGAAAGGATCATGTAAGCAAGCATCATTAAGTTTTCTCAAATCTACATAGATCCTTATCCCCCCTTGCTTATTTTCCTAGACTATCGTGAGATTGATCCATTTAGATTCCTCTACTGGTTCTATGATGAAAACTTCCAACATTTGGTCAATTTTTTCTTTCACCTTCTACTTATACACTGGATTCATCCTATAAGGTCTCTATCTGACAGGTTTAGCTTCTATTTTTAGGGGTATTTTCATCTCTCCTGGATCACCTTCTATACCTTTCATCTCTATAAAGTTTCTTGGAAACATGTCACTGTATTCAAGCAATAACTTTGTTATCCTTTCTAGTGTTTGATCATCCTAGTAGTCTCCAATGCTTGCCATTTTAGGATTTTCTTTTGTTCCAATGTTCACTTTCTTGACCTTGATTGGTTCAGCAAATTCCTCTGACTCTAGAGAGGAACCTTCCACCTCTCTCTCTCCTTCAATATCTGTGATATGAATATTGCACAGATCATCCTCATCCGGTGCTTCCTCTTCAACATGATAGCGTGAGAGTAACTCTTTGACTATCGGTCTGTTCTGTTGTTGATATTCTGTTATAATTTCAACCTCTCATTCATCAAAAAATATCACTCCTCGTATAATCTTCAGGGATCAATCAATGTTGGGGTTCTCATGCTCAAATGAGAAGGTTACTATGAAATTATGTTGTAATATGGTCCATTCTGTAGTGCCTCTATACATCTCCTGGTCTATGTACTAGTTCCCTGGGATCCCTTCCAATGTGTGAATGAAGTGATGATGCCATTCCTCTCATGGTGTCATCCTCCACTGTGTTCTACATTTCTCTAGGTGTTCAACTAGTGTTCCTCGCCCATCATAGTTCTACACTGTAGTGCTCCCCTGTTTTGTGCCAAATCTAATGTGCAATAGTCTTTTACACTGATACCAATCCTGAATTGTTTCTTTGTGTGCACCCCACCATCTTGTAGGTGTTTCCTTGAGTGCAATATCCAAGGCTAAGAGTCTCTGATTTTCCAAAGCTTCATCCTCTTATTTTTTCAAGAATTCCTCTAATTTGTTTAGCCCAAAAAAACTGGGAGGTTCCCTTATCTATGTACCAACCCACCTTACTGCACATTCTATTATTGTGCACCTCCTTGTCGAGACTTCATGTAGTCTCTACTGCCCATTCTCCAAACCTGTGTCTGAATCCGAAGCACATGATGTAATGCTTCTCTATCTAAGTACCCCATTAGTGGTTGGGTTGACATAATCTTCTTCTCACGCAGTGGTTCTGTATAACTGATTTATTCTTCCAAATACAAACAGGTCACCTCTACAAACCTTTCTCCTTCTGAAGGATCCAATGGTGAAATAACTCTATATTCTCCTGATTCAAAAGTCATTTTCCTTGTCTTCATGTTGATCACACCATGGTTATCAAATTCCCAATCCAATCCAAGTAATTTTGGGTAAGGTGTTGTGCTATCCACTATCTCTATCACTTCAAAGTCTGCCACAATGTGCACTCCATCCAAATCTATTGTTACATATTTAATCCTTCGAATTGGTGTCACTCTGTGTTGATTTGTTAGTTTCAACTGGACGGGTGAATAGCCTAATGTGGATTCCCCCATACATTTCCATGTCTTCTTGGGAAATACGTTTACTTCAAGCCTAAATCCAATATGACATCTCCCATTTTGAAGTCCCCAATGTTGGCATTTAGCCTGAATTCTCTACTTGTCCTTCTTCTGCTCAAACTTCCCTTCTACCTTTGTGTTACATATTTCTAGCAATTTTTTTAAGACCTTAATAGATGATGGATCATTCAATAACTTAACAGAGGATTGCAGAAAAGTCTTGATGGTACTTACTTTCTCTAAAGCTTGTCCTTTACTGGTGTGATCCATTGAAGATGGAATCTCATACATTGGTGGGTCTTGAGTTTGTTGTGCAACTGATGTAGATGCAATATTCTCCTTGAGAATCTCTTGTATGGCCTCCTTAAATGTTTCCTTTTATTTCCACGCGTCAAACTTCTTTTGTGGCTTAGTATTCTTCTTTACCCATTGGTGTTGAGATGGATCTTGTTTTGCTACATCAACTCTTGTCTTGGCTCCTCCTCGAATAACTATATTGATGTTTTTCCCATCATCCCTGGCTTCTGTAGAAATCCACTGGACATTCTGGTTGTTTTGGTTCCTTTTTTCCTGAATCTTCCCTAAGAGTGTTGGGCGGTCTTTTGTGTCATGGTTTATTGCGCGACAGTACATAAATGTTGCAGGTGGAAGTGGACAATCTCTTGCATAATTTCCTGGTTGTTGGTAGTTATGACATACTATTGGTCGTCTACCTCACCCAAATCATCCCCTACCTCATCCTCCACCTCTGAATCCACCTCTATCTCCTCATGGTGCATTGTATTGGGGTACCTGGTTATACTGCATGAGGTTATACTTTGGATGTGAGGGTTTGAATGGTGGTGGCACCTGGTTAAACTGAGGTGGAACTTGCCCTGTCATAATTTATGCTTGCACCCTGTAAGTGTCTGAAGTCCTTTCTCTCATAATTTCCAGTGTTCTATAGTCCTTATCATCATAACCAATTGATTTTCAAAAATTGCAATACGAAATTTTTTGTACTGTATTATACTTTTGTATCATTGGACAATGATATGGATCATGCCCTTGTGTCTTACAAATCGCACACCATGGTCCTCCTGTTAGCAAGGGGTTTGGCACCCCTACTTCCAAGTACTGCACAAAGGTTGGACATTCATTCTTATGATGTCCTTCTATCCTACATAGTGTACACCAAACAAGTTCTATTTTCTCTTTTCCCTTATTCTAGTTCAATTGAAATGTTAGATTCTTCAGATCCTCCTTCAAATTCTCTATTCGTGGATCTATCTGCTAATATTGGTTTTCTTCCAGTTGAATGGATACTTGCAGAGCCTCTGCCTAATTTTGGAACTTATATTTTCTCAAAGGATACTTCAAGTGTGGTAACACTGAGTTCACAAATAAGTGCCTATGTTTTATGTTCGTAATTCAATATTTCAACTTACTTTTCAAACGTTTGAATCTCCCAAACAGATTCACCTGGTTTCTGCCCGATTTCAATCATTTCATTCATGTACTGTTCTTCTGATCTTGGCTTCTAAAACTCATTTAGCAGTATTTTTTTCACGTATGTGATAGTCTTTGGTACTCCTTGTGGACTGTTTACATCCAAGCTCATGTACCAGTCCAGTGCATGATCTCTTAGTGTGATAGCTAACTGTGCAACATTTGTATCCTCTTTTCTGATATTCTTTGCTTCCCAAATCTTCTCACATATGAATAAATTCCTTTCAGGGTCCTTTGATGCCTCTTCCCAAAATTATGGTAATCTGATCATGAGATCTTGTCCCACCATTTTGAACTATGTTGAACTACTGCCTCCGCACAGTGTATATAATTGACTATTACTTCCTGAACTTTCTCCCCCAGTTGATTGTCCTTGATTGCACCCATATCATGTTGCTCCTCTTCCACTAAAATTTGGTTGTCTAAATGATGGTGTTCTTTCAGGTGTATTAGTCACACATGGGGTTGTAGGTTCCACACTGACGGTGATATGGACTGGATTTTTTCATTATATTCTTGACCCTAAACCTCTTGTTTTCCTTTCATATGTTGCACGCAAGATTTCCTCAATATTATCAACATCCCTAAGATCCTCTACCTCTTCTTGATCACTCGCCAAGCCCTCTCTGTCGGCTATGGCCCTCTTATTTTTATTCATCTTATATTGGTAAGGTCTTCTTCTACGTGTCTTTCCATATTTTTCCATTATCTGCTTTATCTTGTCCTCTTCCATCATGATTGGGTCCATGGCCTCCTTCTTCTTCCCCTTATCCATATCCTTGTCCATATCTCAACCTCTTTTCAGTGCTTCCCTCCTTCCCCCATGTGCACAGGGAAGCTTAGCTGTCTGATTCCATGGGCATCACACCTTTGTCATATAATAAAATATTGATTGAAGTATACAATGATCTGATGTACCTACATTTGGGTCCCTTCAGAAATTCCTACTCTGTAATAGTGTAGGACTTTCAGTATCTACTGCAAATTTGGTGATGAACCCTGCAACAGTACTGTCTAACTAGAAATCTACTGCGCACGTGAATTTGTTATTAAATTGTTGTAGCTACACGATCTCCATAGGATTCCACTCTAGCTTTTTGATCCAATCCATAGGGTGGTTGTGCTTCAACCTCAATAACCACTCCTGCAATAGATGAGGGAAATCATAGAAAAATACCTCATGTAAGTTGCTAAACATGTATTTGTCGAGATACTTGTGCGGTTTCAACTTAGGGTTTTTGTCATCCTTCTGGAAACTCGAGTTCCTTTGTCCTCAACCATATTTCAATCTATGCCTTCATTGGATTCCAAGGCTTGAACATTCCCTTCTATGCTTCCATCCTCCATGTTTTTGTTCCATAGATCTCGTCCACTCAATCTTGTGCAGTCTAGCCAACATCGAAACCATTTGTTGGTTACTTGTGATGAACCAGGTTCTGATCTCAAATAGGTTTGCAGCAAAACCCTCAAAACTATCGGCCCTCCTGGTAAACCAAAAGGAAACGTTGCACATAGAGTGTACAATGCAGTCTCACCCAACATAGATTTTATGGGGGACTTCAATACTTAGGTGTTTGTAGTCTATGAATAAGTGGGGAATGTGTTTAGATCATTTTCCTTATACATCATCATCATTAATCATTCATCTACTTCTATGATTCATTCATCTTTAAACCTATGCATGCAAGCAATTATAACTAGTTTTAACCATTTATTCTTGAGCTAATGATTAATAGAATAGTAAAAACATCATTAACAATCACATGGAACATAGTATTTTACTGTGGTTCACCCCCCCGGGGCTACATCCACAAAGATATGGATTCTATGCTCTTTTATTTATTTTGCTGCAAAATATGTGTTGCGTGTATTACATCTTTGGGATTACAATAAAAAATTAGGGTAAGTACCCTCTAGGAGGATGACTAGATCACACCAGGCTCCTCATCCTTTGACCTAACCCTAAAAAACTAGCTTATTCCACTCTACCACAATCACCATACAAAACTCATTACAATCAATAAATTTTGAACCAACCCTTAACCTAGACCTCCTAGGTCTTTATTTATACTACTCTATTGGCTTATAATCATTACAATCATTGTCAAAAACTCTAACCCTAGCATAGTTAGGCTTGTCTGCATGCACGCCACGTTGTTTTTCCTCCTGCATGCTGATTTTCCTTCTTTTTCGACATGCTTATTTTCTGCCTCTTAAGGCATGTGCTCCAAAAATAGACATTTTTTTCCAAAATTAGGTCTACACCCAAAATAGATCCTTCTTCCCAAAATAGGCCTATGCCAATACTAAGAATTGGGTATTTTTCACCATTGTAGACTCACCATTGGAGAGTGATACCTCTAGTTTTTTAGGGATCAAAGGACCCTCGCTTAGGAGGAATAGCGGGTTCATTTTACCATATTTCTCTTCTTGGTGCACTCAATTCGAATATTTATTTCTATTGGGTAACCATTTCATGTGTTCAATTTCATGCATCACTCATTTATGTTAGTTTAGTTTGTTTCTTATTTTTAGTTGCTATTTGCTTGATTTTTTCTTGTTTTCTAACTTGCAGGTCCACTAACCTACTAACCATTGTTTTGTGTTTCTTTGTTGGCTTACCAAGGAAATCAAAGGGGTCTCTTTTTTCTCACTCTTGTGATCAAAATCCCCAAACAAAAATTGGTATTGTATGGTTGTCAATCTTACCTTCCACTTCAATCATGGGGGATTGATATTCCTCTTTATTTTTGTCCAAGGTTGCATATATTCTTGACATGTTTACTCCCATTTATTCTATTGTTTCAACCTCCTAAATGTTGTGGAAACTCACTGGAAATTCCTCATTCTTTCACTTTTGTGAGGGCAGTCCCTATAGAAGTGATTTCCTTCACATCCCGAACATTGAACAAGCTATTTCCTTGGCCTTTTCCCAAATGAATTTGCAGTCTTGTGCTCATTTTTTGCTAATTTACCTTATTTATGTGCTTGGGTGTTGTTCTTGAAAAATGGTGGCTTAAAAATTTTCTACCTTTGATCCTTTTTCCCTTTCATCTTGTCATTCCAAGCATTTTGGAAAACTAGCCTTCTTTTGATTTGTTCATAAATATGTTGTTCTCTCCTTATGGCTTCCTCCAAATTTTTGGGGTTATCATATTGAATCTTGTCACTATAGAAGGAGGGTAACCCACTTAGAAACCTTTTCATTCTTTATGAAGTCAACATACTTCAGCAACTCAAAGAACCTATTTTCGTATTCGTCCATTGTCATGCTTCCCAACTTTAGTTCAAATAACTCTTTCATCTTCCTTTCATAATAATGCTCGGACAAATATTTCTCTTGGAAATATCCTTTGAATTGCCTCCATGAGATCATCTTCTCATCCAGGTTCTTGGCTTTCTTAATTTGATCCCACCACATGGTTTTCTTTCCTTGCAGCATGAGGGTTTCACCTTGTTGACCAATATCTTATCATGTTCATTCATAAAGGGAGTTTTTAAATTGTGAAAAATAAAATCAATATATTGTAGGTATTGGTAGGGAGGGGGGGGTGGGGGTGAGGGGGTGATGTTGTGTATTGGGGGGTTTATAGATATTGGAGGGTATAAAAAGGGGTATATAGTAAAAATGAAGGATTCTTTTATTGGAAATATGTATTGGGAGCGGGGTTCAACAAAAGGATTTTTGGAGGTATTTATCAATATCTATTGAAATTAGGGGTATTCTTTAATATCCCATGAATGAATATACTATGTCACAGATTATCTCAGTGAAGACCATGTGCCTTGCAAGTGGTAGGTGGAAATTATAGCTTCTACACCATAGGGATAATAATGTAGATAGACATATTTCTTCATTTCCAACAACTAGGCCTCGACCTCTTCTCCTTTCATGTGCTCACCATTGAAAGTTGGTGGCTTGATCTTCTTGAGTTCGCCTTGCAAAACATGCCTCATGCCTTCTCTTTTTCCTACCTCATGCCTTCTCTTTTTCCTACAAACATGAGACACACTTGGGATGCTCCTTGGCCCTGAACTTGCATGAGTTCTTCAGCTGGATTTCTTTGGAGAATGATGGTGCCTGCTCATGCTTCTTGACTACCTATCATTTCCATGATCATCCCTTTTTCTTTGAGATGTAGATGTTGTCACTTGTCTAGAAATATCCTCTTTCCTAGTGCCAGAGTCCTTTTTTACTTGCTTATGTAACATATTTAAGCTCTGAATTATCTCTTTTTGATCCTTCCTAATCCTTTCATTATCATCTCTATAGCTCTGCACTTCCCTGTGCAAGCTTCTTATAGTTACAAACTCATGCTTGTATCTTCTTCCATTTGACTCTATCTCAACATTCCCCATGCTAACATGCATACCTATGATATCTTCCTCATGGTTGTAATATCCTTGAGTATCTTCCATAACTCTAGTCCTCATATAAGAAACAAAGTTTCTTTCATATACCTCTAATTCTGCAAGAAATGTGCATGTAATAATTAGTGTAAGAACATGCATACTATAAAACACTTCATCAATTAGAATACAATTTATTTGGTCATCAATTTATGAAGGAAACAATGCAAAAAATAAAAATTTGATTCCTTATATGCATTCCTCTCTGAAACAACTTTCCAATTGTTGTACCCATGCCTCAATCTGATTTATGAGCAAAAAGTTACAACATTTACATGCTACAATTTCCACTATTTTACTGTTATAGAAATATCTTTATTAATTTATAAGAAATTTTATTGTCCAATTCAAAATTCTGGGTTGACGAATATATTCTACTCTTCAATACATTTACAATGACTTTTTTTTCTCAAATCCGAGCTCCGAGCTGAAAGTTATGGTCCAAAGAAGCTTAGGTTGTTTTACCCAATTTACCCTTGTATGCTACATGTGTCTTCTTTTACTTCCAACACATTTTTACATAACCAGAACCCAAAAATTGACTCCATGGATGTCTTATATTGATCATAATATTTCCATCGACTACTCCTATGCCCTAAACAGACGCATAAGCAAGAAGTTATGCCTTCCAAAAGAAGTTTGGTGTCAAAATTTTACCCTTACTGTTTTGGCTATAACTTTTTCATACGAGCTCTGTTTTGTGAACTGTTTAACTCATTGGATAACTCTCTCCAATTTGTTTTATTTGAGATGCAAATACTCAATGTACCTTGGTTCACTATATAATTGTGGGTTTTGATTGGCTAAAAAAGTCATTGAGGCCCTAAAAAGTGCCTCGCAAGTTAATGACCTTTAAAAACCACAAAATTTCGCATAAAATTGATTTTTTTACTGTGTGACATCCTTTAAATCTGAGCCATTGATCCCAAATCAGATGAAATATGAACTATTGACTTGTGCTCCATCATCCATCGACGCTCTCCTTTGGGCGTGCACATCACTACCCAAAACTATCGACCATCGACCCAACTCCCTAACGACTAATTTTCTCACAACTCTAAACCATCTGACCCAACCGTCGGTTGTCAATGAAATTTGTTGGCAAATTCGATCGATGCCAGACCATCGGCCCATCGGTGATCAATCATCCATGTTGGTTGTTGAAAGCACTTCCCCAATTCGACCGAATCTACCATCAACCATCAACAACTTCTGGGATGACATGGAAACTGTTGATATGGCATGACACATGGATGTTGATGTGGCATGACACATCATCATGATGTGTCAAATTGAATGGCATAGCATGATAAGTGTATGTTGACGTGGCATGATGCATCATCATCCTCTTTCCTTCTTTGAGCATCAATTGTTTCTCTTGAACGACTCGACCACCCTGCCGAATCGGCTGATGCCCGACCATCGACCCATTGACCAATGATGAATTCTCTTACTTGCTTCGAACCACTTCACCGAATTGGGCAACACCCAACCATTGACCCATCAACCATTGAAAAGTTTTCTTGCTTGATTAGAAACACTTTGCCAAATCGACCAATGCCCAACCATCGGCCCATCGATCATCAACAACTTTTGTTGGAAAATGAAATTACTTCACTAGATTTGGCTAACCCCCTACCATCGACCATCAACAGTTAGAAATTTCTTTTGGTCAAACCAAACACTTTTCCATTTTGGTCAACTCAACCATCAGTCGTCGACGATTTCCATTGGCAAAATTTAACACTTAGAAAGTTTTCGACATTTCTCTGATTGACTTGGACTGTCGATCTGGTCCATTTTAGAAAACCCTGAAATGAATCTTGGCCGATAATAGGCCCCAACCTTCCAATGACCAAAAATGAATCTTGGTCGTCGATCTGTTCTATTTTTCAAATGACCAAAACCTTATGTATTTTTAAATTTCTCATGACAAATCTCAACTGTTGATTGCGAGATCAAACATGATCTCGGTTGTCGATTCATTAACTTTGTCCAACTTCTACATGAGGCCATTACAACTCGAATTTTTCCCTTTTGGGTTGAATTTAACTCTGCAACTTTGCATATTGGCTCCATTAAATTTATTAAATAGACCTGAGTCACTCAAACTCGAATTTCACTCAAATTTCTCTCTATTTTCCCCCAAATTTGTCACAAACAAGCCTGCAAAAAAAAAAATTCTCAAATTCACACTGGTTTGAGCCCATACAAGCTTGATGTTTAAACTAGACACTCTAATACCATAATGTAATGTCTTCCAACCCAATCGAGAGACATTACAATTTGGAATACCCATAAAAATGAAATTTCTGCTAACTAATCTATTTCCTGTAGCTTTCATCTACAAATTACAACCACATTTAACTATTGTCTATAACCATAAAATAAATATATCTACAACATTATAAAAATACACATGAATGAACATATAAATCATTTTAATTTATATAGATCATGCACAACAATTTAATTCATAAATACATGACATAGAACAGATAAACACTTATTTTATGAGAATGTTTGTGCAACCAGTTGCTTGGGACAGATGTTCCACCCAACTATAGACTCACTATTCCAAATCTTAGCAGTCAATCACCCCCAAGCTAAGGCTAGTGATCGACAAAAGAAGGTGGTCTCTCACTATCCACTCACAACTCATAAACTCACAACCCACTGATATTCTCATGCAATTGTCCTAATTTTCCACTAGCTCTCTTCCTCTTGACCTGCCCAACCCAAAGAATGTACCCCTTCACTAATATTATTACCTTTGGCATCCCATTCATTTATCAGGGTCTATTTGGAACATGTAGCTAGGAATATCTTAGTTGGGAACTCAAGGGAACTCGTTGCTAGGAAAAAATACCAACAAACAACAACACTTACTATTTTAGTGCATCTAACTCAAAAGTTCAGTCTTGAAGCCTGACAACCTGGATCTTCAGTTTTCAGCTCCAATTTTCTCCATAAACACTCTAACGTGCTCTAGAATTTGCCCTCCATGGTTGCAACAAATCCAAGCTCTCTTTCTTGCTCCCTACTTTCTCTCATGCACAAAAACTTCATGTGTAAAAACGATTGTCCCTACCCATAGGAATTTCCTCCCTTTGGCTTGCCTTTCTTGAATCACACACTTCCCCAAGATGATTGTACTCAACCCCCATGTGCCCAATAACTATGGGATGTGACTACTCACACCCAACCTCTTACATGTATTTAATGATTAGATTTGGGAACACTCAATCATAATTAGAAGGTTCATATACCAATAACAATTTTAGGAAATTGGGTTGAATTAATACACATGGGTAATCCGCCCTTTGGGACCCCTCTTGGCCATTATCCTAGACCCTCCCCTCTCTTGTGGATTATTTCAGCCCCCATCTATGTCCATGTCCCCTGAGCAGCTAGTATCACATTTTATTATTAAAACATAGAAATAGAATTCACATATTACATCACTTTGGGCCGTAGCCACACTTTATATCTACATAAACATTGATTAAACTGCGGATTATAGTGGGGATGTTACAAAAAGATTTTTGTAAATGAAATTTTTTTGCAGGCCATGAACTAAGAAAATATGAAAACCCAACAATCATACCTCGACAACACTCAAGTATTTTTGTAAATGAAATTTTCTGCAGACTATGAACTAAGAAAATATGAAAAGCCAACACTTAGAACTGGTCGATGTTCATGTGCTTATACGCTCCATAGTTCTAGAGATTCTTTTGTTTCTCCTTGCAAAAATTTCAACTATTGCACAAAAGCACCACATATATCCAATTGAGAAGCAGTTGTAGTGAAAGATTTTTTTCGATGTCCCGTTGAAGTGTAGCTGTGATGAAGGAATTATTCCCTTCAGGTAGGATCTTGAGAGAAATTAATAACACTTTCATGTGTATTCATCCATTAACGACTCATTTATCGGATGCATGCAAATTGCCACAAAAAGAGGCATTGACTGCAACTTCAAGGAAGCATCAATTGCAGCATCTCTAAATTACAGTGCCATAGAGCAAAGTCCTTGTTGGTTGTGGAGCCTGATTATCTTCCTGATTTAGAGGTCCTTTACTTTCAGTCGTGTTTATACCCCATGAAGTATTTACACCCTAGAAGTATGTACACTCTTCCACGCGGGGGAGTGCAGAGAGGGGTACCCCCTCTGTGGGGTCCGGGAGGGATATCCCCCCAGTTGGGGAGTCTGAGGGCAAGTGGGGGTTTGGGAACGAAGCCCTTGAAGGAAAAATTGCCTTGTAAATGTATATTGTAATTTCATTGTAAATTTGGACCATTCATTATAAGGTCGCAAATCTAACGATAGAGATTATGTTAGGGTTTTTTTCCCTAGAAGGAAACTCTCTTTTATGAGGGAAATGTATTGCAGCTATGGTTGATGGCGAATATTGTATTTTGAGATAGGAGACTGTGAAAGAAAGAAGAGGAAGTTACAACGGGTTTGTTGTAGGTTGTATCCCTTCATATGCTGGATAATAATAAAGGAAGGACCTGGCAATTTCTCTGGTGGACGTAGCCCACACTGGGTGAACCATGTAAATCTGCATCTCTATTGTATTCTGTATCTTCTATGTTTTAATTCCGCATTTGTTTTATTTTATTTCTCCACGGTCCTGTTTTTCTAACAATCCTTAAACTACAAATTCCATAGAGCCACAACCTCCAAACTGGCGAATCATATAATTTATAAAAAATTGTTTTATAAACAAATTTTTAACTTTAAAAAATTGCACACACATGAGGGGATTTATATCACGTCAAAATGACTTTAACCAATGAGAAATTCAATGCATCAAATTAGAAGAAAAAAATGTATTATTATTTGGAAATAAATTCAAGTAATATATGTATAGGAAAAACATTCGGATATAATTTACCAATTAAATATATTTAAAACCTCACCGGTTACTAGGTGCTTTATTAAGTCCTAATAAATTCAAGTAATATATGTATTGGAAAAAACTTGGGTTATAATTTACAAATTAAATATATTTAGAACCTCACCAGTTACTATAGTAGGTGCTTTAGTAAGTCCTAATAATAAAACATTAAATTAAAAAAATTAAAATAAAATAAAAAACAACTTAAAGAGAAGGAAGAAAAAGTGGCATTAAATGTGAGGGTCAACTTTTAAGAAGAAAATAAAAAAAATAACACAATGGTGCATTGTGAAGTAAAGATTTAATGATTGTGTGGAAAAACTGATATAAAATCAATTACTCTATTATTATACCTTATTATTATACCTGCTTTTAAGAGGATATATAACAATCGATGATGGTTAAATAGAGTTGACCTATTTTATTTAAAAAAATACTCAAATTTTCGTAAGTTTTTTATTTTTTTATTAAAGAGTATTTTTTTAATTTATTTTGTTTTTCACATTTTTTTAAAATTTCAATAGGTATTTTGTGATTAGTCAAAGAGTTAGATGTGACTAAATTTTCATGAGTGGACATGACATTAAAAAAAAAAATTTAAATTGATACATATGTATTTTGTGATTAGTGAAAGAGTTAGATGTGACTAAATTCCCATGAGTGGACATGACATTAAAAACAAAACTTCAAATTGATACATATGTTATTGCATTAACTCCATACTCATTCATCATTACTCCATCTTCGTCTTTGCGTATTTTTTACAGATAGTTGCTCGAGTTCTATGTCATTTCATTATTTATTTGCAGCATCTATATCCGTATCTTCTATTGATGAAACCATTATTTGATTGGACGAATGAATCCATGAAGAGTGGGAGGAGATGATAATGAAGAAGTGCCATGTTTTCACATCCTTGTGGTATCCTTCAGTGGGAGGGAGAGGAATGATGAGCGGTTGAATATGAATTCCCTTTGATGAAGCTCTCTACAAAACAGGATCAAGAGGGATTGATTCTAAGGAGTTGTGAGGATTGTTACAAAGAGGCAATGGGAGGCGAGGGTGTGGGTGAGGTCGAGCATGGAAATCATATGACCTTGTGCTTGGAATGGGAATACAATAATGTGATACCTTTTCTCCATGTTCGCTGCCATTACCATCCAGTTAGGTTTGGTTTTAATATTTGAGCTCCATGTTGGGTTTTAGGGTAATTATAATGGATGGAAAACCAAAGGAGAATGTGGGACTCTCATTAAGTCAAACACATGACTCAATTGACGAACACTTTGAACATACACTGAATTCAGGTAGATAACTACATAGGGAATTGATAAAAATAAGAAAAATAATATCCTATATTAGTAACAAGTTTTTTCATTGGGAACATTGTAAGGTCTTTGGCTAGATGGGGGAAGATACCTTCACCCAAGTCCTCAAGGAGACAAAACTTGGGGTTGCTTTGACACCCAAGTTGGACAAGTAGACACCTTGGGCATGAAAACGCGCCAAGGGGATTGCCCAAGTATGAAGTGACCAAGAGATTTTGGTGTGTAGACATGAGGGGTGCACCAAGGTTGGGTGCGTCAGTCCCAAGGGGCACGGTGGTTGAAAAGCGCATGGGTTCATTTGGGAAACCAACTCTGTGAAGGGGAACGACGATTCGTTTTGGTGACCGGGTTCGCGAAGGGGTGCGGCAATTCATTTGGATACATGGGTTTGCGAAGGGGCACGAAACCCCCAAAGGAAGTGATGGTTTGTGATGGTGACCTTTGGAGTGCCTATAAGAGAAAAAGGGTGCACAACCAATGAAGGTAGCTTGGAAGACAAGGAGAGCAAGAAGAGATTTGTAGTTCCGCGGTAGATGAAGAAGGGTGAGCACCCTCAAAGAGCTAAGTCACTCCACTTGGGAGGAATTATGCTACCTTGAGGAGGATTCAGTAGACAAAGTTGGGCAAGCTTCACTTGGGAAAAATTTTGGGAAGTTTAGAAACACAGGTTTGTTGTAGGAATGTGTGAGGCAAAACCGAAATATGTGAAGCTTGTGAAAATGAAGAGACAACAAGTTTGTGGTTGATGGCGTGTCTTAGGTGCACCGTGGGAGGTTACGAAGATGGTTGTAACAAAGAGTCTTGGTGTGATGAATATTCATATGAGTGTATTGGTGAGGTGAGGTGAGTCATATGACTCTGGAAAATTTGTAAACCAAGATGATAGTGCTCATATTGTAACTGTTTTGCAATAACAAAGACTTAGTTGGGTGCTAGGAACAATTTGTTTTTTTTTTTCCGAGGTAATATCTCATGAGAAACCCTCGAGTACTTCCCCACTTCATGGATGATAAATGATGTAAACCGTTGGTTTGATGTTCATGGAAGGCCCAACCCCAAAGGGGAACAAGATATTTGAACCTGTGACCTCCTTCCTTGGGGATAATGTCATATCTAGCTCAAAACCACTTGAGATAACCCTTGGGGATAAAGGAACAGTTTGTGTTGCTTGCACTATATACTTATTTCTCTTTTTTGTTTCATTTTTGTTCTCTTGGATTCTCATGTTCATGTATTTATGATTAGATATGACTAAGTTTTAAACAATTAATGTTTGTCTAAGTAGACAAGAGTTGTACTAGAGTAGGATTGTGACTCACGAATAGCTGAGAACAGAGTATGGGTATGCTCTAGATGAATAGGCATATTCCAGAGGAAGTATTGTTGGCATAGGGGCAGACCCAGGGTTCAACGCTCAAGAGCGCACCAAAAAAACCCTAACTACCGACCCTTTAGGCAACACCTGCAGAGCAGATGAAGTCTCACTCGAGGTAGAGGCAGGGGTGGTTGCAGGACTCAGATGTCTGCAAACTTAGCTGGGACACAGATCTATGATTATAACACTTAGCAATCACCTAGCATAGATTATTCATCAATATTCAACCCTTATGACACTTTGCAAATAGCACAAAGCATAGCAGCATGTACTTAGATCTAAGATGATTCATCACTTAGCCACAGAAAGTAGATTAGATTCGGCAAATCAAGCACTAAGCATCTTATATATCAAACCTAACATTCATTCATATCTCATAAGCACAAAGCATAACTAGATCTATATAAACACATCATGGAATTTAACAAGGAAGAGACAACTCATCAGATCGAGGCACATAGTGTTGTAGGAAAATCTCCCTGCGGACAGGTAGATCACCTCTAGAGCTTGACCTTAACCCTAGACAGAAAAGTGCTTATCATGGACACTGACTTCCTTTCAAATCTATCTAAACTAACACATGAGAAGGAAGGATGGCAGAAGTACCTTTTTATCGACGTTTGTCCTTGCACGCTCCGAATTGCGCTCCAATCCTTTGCTCCTCGCTGGATCCTGTGGACAAAACAAGATACAACCGCTTACTACTCTATTAATGTTAGCTTGAAAATAGATCTATCAACTAGTGATAAGTTCATGTGACATTAGACACAAACTATAAAGAAACAGGCCAAGCGTGTCATATTGATGAGAATAACGACAACAGTACTTACAATCGTAGATGCGAGTGTGATAGCTTCGTCAAGTCCCCTTCGTCTAACCCTTGCCTGAAAGCTCCACAATCTCTATAACAACAGCTTCACTGATCACTCTCCTTTGGTTGACTATGAGTTTCCTCCAAGATCATAAGTTTCATGTATCCAATTCTTCCCCCCTTCCCACCATCATAGAGCCTGTTTATATAGGTTAAGAGGAGCTTAACCTCTTGAGTTATGTTTAGAACAAGTTGAGAACCTCCTCTATAGATCAGGGATCCCTTGATGAAACCAAGAATTTGAGTACAACTGCCTCCTAATCTCGAAAGATCTTTTTCTTATTCTCCTCACCGGGCTAACAACTGACTCAGATTAGGGAGCGCTCCTTCAAAAGGGGCATCAAAGCGCTAGAACACTCCCAGAGAAGCTTAAGGGGAGCGCCAGCGCTTCAAAAGTGGGCAGCGCTCCTTCAGAGGGGTGAGGAAGCATTATAACGCTCCCTGAGGCCTTATAGGGGTGCGCCAGTGCTCCTAAGGCTATTTCAGGGGAGCGTTCACCCTCAAAACCCTTGATTAAAAGCCCTTTTCAAGTGTTAAGAGTTGTTTGACTTCAGTAAACCAGTTCTCCTCCTTCAAATCATTTATGTGCGATGTTATAAGCGCCTCCTTAGCGTCTTCGTCACAACAATATGTATGAACATCATTTGCGACACTAGTGACCAACTTGCGACACTTGCGAAAGTTGTAGGGAAGATGCGACACTTACGACAATTGAGAGGGACATGCGACACTTATCTAGCTGAGCAATTTTGATGTGTAACAGAATGCCCCCCAAAGTATGAAGTTAGAAGATGCCAACTGATAACTAAAATACTTTGTAGATGCTCAAGCAAGGGTATAGACTTGGAGAACCTGACGGAAGCTACACACAAACATCCAACAAATATCATGACATATTTCAAAACCCAAGGCAGGCATACCTATGCTTGGGTGAACAAGACTTGCAAGATATGGCCGCCATAAAATACACTGTGGATCCATAATTGTATTGATAAGAAAGGTATAGACACCAAAGATACAATGTGGATCTATACTATGATGACTCGGACTGATCGTAGCCACGAAGAATACACGGTGGATCTACGAGATGACAAGACATAGCCACGACCAATAGAAAGTGGATCTATGTAACAGTGTATGTGTTCTTTGTCCAATAGAAATTCCTTCACAGCCTGGGCAAAGCATATATCAAAGTGATGGCTCAACCCAGGGTCCTCTTACCAAATCCAATATGGTACGAATCTGACCATGCGAATAGGTGTCTTGACGTCGAACATGGCAGAAACCACTTGATTACCAGTCAATGATGTAAACCGTTAACAAGTGCGAGGGAGATCACCATTAATGTCAATGATTCCCAAGGTACCCCAGTACATTCCACCGAATGTGAACAGATGAGCTG
>SNQJ01S0015993.1:12507-24478 GCA_010110895.2 Picea sitchensis
ATAGCATAAAACCAACTTCTTCCAAGTAACAAGTTGTAATCGAGGGGAGCATCAACCACCTCGACATCAACAGTAACAATTTTACCACCCAATTGGATGGGCAAGGACTGTAAAAGCCCATGGGGATGAAAACCTCGCCCATCGAAGGCTCGTAACATCATTGGGGATTTTTAGAGTGCTGGTTATTTTAAACCTTTCCAACACGCTAAAGACATGACACAAGTTGAGGCTCCCTCATCCAGGATAGTTCAATGGATTTGTTGATTGTGAACAACAACATCAACTTGGAAAGCAAGTTGGTGGGAGAGTTGAGATGCATAATTATCCAGGTTAAACATGATCTGATTGGACGACTCAGGATCAATAGTGCCAAGAGCAGTTAGGAGCGTTCTACATTGACTGGGGTAGTGCTGTAGAACTTCTAACGCAGACATAGCACACAGTGCTTGAGCCAAATATTCAACAATGTTGTAGTTCTGGGTGGCACGTGAACTAGGATTAAAGGTAGCTTTGTAGATAGTGCTCTTAGGAGGGCGTAAGATAGAGTCAAACGTGGGTTTCTCAATCTAAAGTGGTCCAGACGGAGGATTAACCGATGGAAGACTAACAGAGGATGATGATGGATCTGGTAAAGTGTCGGCACCGTTAGTGTCTTTTCCCTTGTCAGGGTTACCTGGTGTGTCATAGGTCTTAAAGCGAGTTGTCAAATTGATCCCATTAAACATATAAATATGTGAACTCGATGAGGCCTCATCATTAGGATCGCTAAAACTGCCCCCATGAGAGGGGGTTTGAGAAACCATGGATTGTTGTTGTGGAAAAGGTTGAGTAAGCACAGCGGGTTGTGACTTCCCTTGGAAAATTTTGGCCACTTCATTGCGAAGTGGACAATCTCAAGTGTAGTGATCGTCACCACAAATGATACATGGGAATTTGAGTTCCGTTGTGGTTGCTTTTTGGTAGCAGGTGTTTGATTTTTGGGTATTTCATTATTATTTTTTGATTTATTTTTTGTCTTCTTCTTACCTCCAGATTGTTGTGAAGGGGTAGATTGAACTGCATTCACCTCAGAGATCTGATTTTGGGGGGAGGTAGAGGAGGGTGTAGTCAATTTGGAAAAAGATTGGGTTTTGATGGAACCGATAACACCATCTGAATGAGATGAGGATGATGGCTTAGAAGGATTAGTATTAGCTCGAGCAGCATTCGGAAGTAAATCATACAAAGTACCAGATTGGGAATAAACCAAATCCAAGTACTGAGCCCGAGCGATAGCTTGTTCCTCTTTGACCGCACCACCCATAGCGACATCGCGAGCGATCGGGGGTAACAGTGATTTAGTAAACCATTCTTCCAATAGCATGTCAGGAATGACTGCCTTGATCATCCTTCGTCGTCACCTCCACTCATGAATATGGTCAGAGATATGCACGGAGTTAGTTTGATGAAGGGAGGTCAAGAGTTCAGTACCTGTCTCGTATCGAATAGGCAGTTGAAAGTGCGTGAGGAAAGACATGGCAAGGGAATTAAAATCATGAAAAGAAGCACATGGTAGTTCAATATACCACATTGCTACTGAACCGGTAAGTGTTCACTGGAAAAGACACAAACGTATAGAATCATCCATGAGGGAGTTTGATGAACACCAAAAATGGAAAGTCATCACATGGTTGTTCGGATCTTCGCCAGGGTTTCCGTCAAATTTTGGAATATCAGAAGGAAGTTTAGCTGGAATGACTGGCCAAACTGGTGAATGAGAGATAGGATCATTAGTTAACCGAGACAAGTCTGGGAGATCCAGAGTCGCAAGGAAAGTTAGCTGTCGGTTAATTTGCGAATGATACTGGTGCGGCATAGGAACACCAGTAGGACAATAGACTGGGTTAGGTGGATATTTGTAACTAGTAGGTACTCCTACATACTGTTGTTGTTGGCCAAGATAAGAAGGATTCGATGGTGCATAAGAAACATTGGCATAACCCGGTGGGTTTTGAACATTATAGGCCAGGTGATTTATTTTCCCGTGAAAAGGATAAACATTTTTCCCTTGAGAATGGTAAGGAGTAGATCCCAGAGGTGGATACACATAAGGCCCATGAGGAGGATAAGACTATGGTCCCGGAGAACTCCAGGTGGTGTTTTGGATACCGCTCGGATAAGATTGCTCGTAAGATGTTCCGGGAGGAACAGGATTGGATACTCCTCCTAGTGGATTATTATACAAGTGCCCCCCAATGTAGGGTTGAGTAAAAGTGCCTCTTGACGACACTCCCAGGATTGTGAAGGGTTTCCAGCAAACGAGGGTTTCCCCCCTGCCAGCGGTGGATTTAAGACTGAGGTATAACTGGCAAATGGAGGTAGCCCTCCAGAAGGAGCATGAAAAGGGGACTGTCCCCTAGGAGGGGTAGGCCCACCATGGAAAGGTAGTCCTCCAGGAGGAAACAGTTCATTTGATGGTGGTTTCCCTCCAGCTGGTTGTGTTTGGCCAGCAGGGGTCTGCATTCTCGGGTGAGAAGATGTCCCAGCAGTATCGTGTGGAACATGCGGAGCTGTAGAGTAAAAACTTGTAGAAACAGGGGTAGATATTGAAGTGATTTGGGGATGAGTGGAGGTGATGAGTCTAGCATTAGGATGGAATTGTGTTGGTGTAGTAGTAGGGTGAATAACCTGATTGACTGGGTGATTCATGGTTTGACTGGATGGTCATGTTTCACTAGGAGGGTCATGAGGATGAAAGGGTTGTCGAATAGATTCGAAATGTTCATAGAGATCGCATCCCGATGAAGTCCTCCATACAGAATGAGTAGGTGTGGGATTGGTTTCTACTGCGGTGTTAGGATGAACAAGATTCCTATACTCGTCACCAAAGATTGGTTCTGTGGATCCCATATATGTTTCAGTAAAGATCCTCTCTGGTAATCGTGGGAATTCTTCATCTATGACGTTCCCAAGGGAGTCTAAATGAACCAAAAGTGGTTCGAGAGGAGTTACCGACACAGGTGTGGTGGGATTTTCAACCATGACCAAAGCGCCTTCTAAGTTATCTAACGGAGGAGCAATAACACTTCCAACGTCATATTGATTTTCTACCTCTCTATGGTAGTTGTCTTCTGGCGGGTTAGGAGGTAAGGGTTGATAGCCTTTCAGAGGTAGCCCTTGCATCCTACGTGATCGACGAAGACCTTTATCATCTATGGGCTCAATTGTGGAGAATAACAAAACACACTGAAAATCTAGGGCCAACTAACTAAAAGAAACAGCATGCGCTAATAAAATCTAGGAATCAACCAAGAAGACAAAACTTCTCTCGATGACTGTACTAGTTGGTGATGAAATCCAACGTCACGTGATCAAGTCAAGAAGGGGTTGGGATATGGTGGAATAGTTACAATGGCAACCTGCTTAATGGACTTATGCCTTGGTGCAAGCTTCCATGCAATAATTGTGGATTTACCCTCCAAGGAGCCTGAGTGAGTTTGACCAATGTCTGTTCCAGGTACAGTGAGACTTCCCTTCATCGTCACCTTGTGTAATTACCTAAAGATTATGGCAACTAAAGATACCAATTCGTAGTGAGTCCCTAGGTGGGTACAGTCGATAGTCCGATCTGAAACGTATGGGCAGGATAACAAGTCCGAAATCAACTTGAAAGACTCCCACACATAATCGTGGGTATACCTTCCAGTGACCCCCAATATATGATCCGACCACTACAAATAGTTGAACCACGGAGGGATAATATCCGTAATTTTCCTGAATGCGACCTCGTGCGTAACCCTTGTGTGAGAGGGGGATCCCAGAAAACCAATACGACAATTGGATTTGACTCTCCCTAGCTCAGGATGCTAATGTTTGTTTTGAAAACTTTGGAGAGTTGTACTCACAGCCTAATCCAAAGCGCTAACCCTAGTCTACTATTGGTGGAAGATCCTAAAAACAAAAATGTTCTAGATAGTTTTTAATTGGCGTTTGTTTTATAACTATTCTTTACTCAAAGGGTGTACGAAAGTGAAACTGATGGAATGATGACTCAATGCCCAAAAAGATGCATAGAATATGATAAGCAAACGTTTCTTTTCAATGAACGCCTATTTAAGGGAAAGAGAAGGAGTCGTTTTCACTTTCAAACACTAATATGAAAAGTCCTCTATCAATTGGTTCTCAATCGAATCTAATGCAATGCTAAAACATTTTCAAAAATGCCTTCTAATATGCAAATCAAGCACTAAAATGTATCTTTTTTTTTTTATGCGAATGATAACTAATTCAATGAAAAAAAATTCTCCTATCAACTACCTTTTCAGATCAAGGAGATTCAGACAAGTATGATCAGATTTCGCACACACAACACACACCCTCTTGCTGTGATTGAAGAAAGAAGCAAACATAAGACAAAAGATGACAAAGAAAACTCAAACAATTCACACAAAAGAGAGGTTTTCGAAGAACAATGACTTCAAAAAACCAAGTGAGAAGAGTCACAGACTTCAGATGTCCTTCACTGGAGTTCCCGCTCAGTCAGATAGGAGAGGAAAAAACAACGGATCGATTTCAAGCTCTCAACAGAAAAAACTCAAAAATAATGAATAAGGGCATAAAATATGAAAAAAAAGGTGTTTACTTCTCAGGAGGAAGCATGTCAAAGGTTAAAGGAAGAATCAATGAGTCACAAAGCAGCTCAGCGAGTGAAGAAACAGGGTTTGGACCTCCAAAAAATGGAATTTTTTTAGAGATTTTGTGCAAAAAGGGGCTGGTGCTCTGGTGTAAGGGACACCAGGGAATTATAACACTCTGTCCAACACCTTCAGGGAGTGTTGGCGCTCTGCTAACATGGGCACAGGGGCGCCAGGCTTAAAAAACTCATAAAAATGTCCAAAAACCCAAAAATTCAGTCAAATTTTCACTGTCAAGATGAATGTGATGGGGTAAAGAGTCAACTAGCAAGTGCAATCAGATAAATGGGGTGAAAAAGCTCTGAAAAAAATCAGAGTGTAAGGCAAGGTCTATGAGGAAAAAATAAAACTA
Organism: Picea sitchensis; assembly: GCA_010110895.2. NCBI lineage: Eukaryota > Viridiplantae > Streptophyta > Pinopsida > Pinales > Pinaceae > Picea > Picea sitchensis. Next base: position 17,533 of record SNQJ01S0015993.1, read on the forward strand.
AAAGTTTTGATTCGAGCCCCAACGGAGTCGCCAATTTCTGTTGAAGGAAAATCTCCCTGCGGATAGGTAGATCTCCTCAAAGAGCTAGACTCTTAACTCTAAGATAGAAAGTGCTTATCATGGTCACTAAATTCCTTTTAGATATAGGTGGACTAGTGTGTGAGAAGGAAGGAGAAAACAAGTACCTTTTACCAGTGTTTGTCCCTGCACGCTCCGAGTTGAGCTCCAATCTTTCGCTCTTCGATAAGCCCTATAGACAAACAAAGTACAACCACTTCCTACTCTATCAAGATTAGTCCGAAATAGGTCTATCTACTAAAGAGACAAATTCATGTGGGATTGAACATGAATTAGAAAGAAACAGACCAAGCAAATTATATTAATGAGGACGAAACATTGCTTACAGCCGTAGATGGATTGCAGCAGTTTCGACAAGTCCTCCTTGTCTACCCCTTGCTCAAAAGATCCATGATCCGAATGATGATAGCTTCACCGATTGCTCCCTATGAGATTATAGGTCTCTTGCTTCCAAATCATCTCTGTTCCAACACCACTTATAAGATCATAAGTTTGGTGTGATTCGCCTTTTCCAGTCCCCTCTCACCATGAGAAAGATTGCTTATATAGCCTTGGAGAGGCTCAACAACTTGAGATATCTTTGGGGTGAGTTGAGGATTTTCCTCCTCCAGTTAGAGATCTGCCCTAAGATCATGGCTTGATTGAAAATTTGAACCCAACTGCCTTCTAAGAATGAAAAGATCCTTCCCCCCTTCTTCTCAACAAATTAGTTGCTGCCCAAAATAGGTAGCGCTCCCTCAAAAAGGCACTCAGAGCACTATAACGCTCCCTAGTAGTGTATAGGGGAGAGCCATCACTCTTGAGGGTAGGAGAACTCCTTCAAAAGGGTTGAGAAGTGTTATAATTCTCCCTAATGGCTTATGGGGGGCGCCAACACTCCTGAGATAGTTATAAGGGAGTGCTCCCCTCCAAAAACTCAGTTTTTTGGGTGCTTTCAGATGGCAAAAGATTCATAATCCTGTTGACTCATTTCTCTTCTTCCAAATCAGATGTTTGAGGTATTTCAAGTGTCCTTCTCATGTCATTATAGGCACGACATAGACATCATGGCAGTATGCTTTCTTTGACACTTGCGACACTTGTGAGAAAAATGCGACACTTGTGACACTTATAATGACGACACTTGTGACACTATCAAAGTGAGTATTTTTAATGTATAACAATAGACAAAAAAAATTGCCAAACCATGTTACAGGTCTCTTTCTTGTTTTTTGTTCATGGAGATTATATCTCCATTCTCTGAGAATAATAGTGTCCCATTATCCTTGGTCGACACAAAGTTTCACCCTGTGCAGGCGCTTCCTTCAAACCACCTCCCCAGGTGATCTCGACTAGAAACTGTGGCTAAATCCTCCCTTAACACTTTTTTGTCTCAGAGACAACTAAATATTCCCTTAGCCCTCCTTTCCTTAGCTCTCTATCTATATACGACCATGGCCATGACCCTGCGCTTAGCTGAAAAGTGCTTGTCCAGAGCTTCGGGACTTTGGGACTTTCAACCAGGACCAGATCAACAATCCTCATCCTCTCTCGTGATCGACAATCGAGGTCCACTTTGAGACTCCGCGTTTCGAGAGTCTCAACTTTTCTCACTTTCCTCCTCCCGAAATTCCTTTACCCAGAGTTCTTGATCTACCAAAATGTTTCCTCTCACAGATTATCGGCTATGAATCATTTTGGTGCTTCGGGCTTCGGAAGTTTCAAACTTCCCTCCTGCACTTTCTCCCAGAGTGCTTTTACCTGCATTCAACGATCCTTTGATGCATGTCCTCTGGAATTGACAGTCGATATATACTTCTACCTTTGGGTCTTCAGGAGTTTTTGACCCAACATAACCTGTCGCATTCTTCCCTTCTGGAGCACCCAGTCTTCCGGACTGCATGATCTATTGCCACGTTGCGAAACGCTAGAAGCGGACACATGGCCCAATCAGACAGGTGACACGTGCCACATTCTAATCGACTTTTCAATGTTCCAAATGCCCAAATATTACTGAGACATGGCACACATACCATGTGTCCATGTCATCCCAAGTGAAGTCATCGTGCCTCATCAATTCGACTCTTCGGGCTTCGGGGCTTCAGGATTTTTCAAACTAGTACACTTTCAATTCTCCTGAAATCTAAATTCCTGAACTGGCCAATTTGTCACCATTTGTCCTCCTAGATCAGATGACCAAGATTCACTTCAAGTCTTCACCCAAAGTCCATCGATCTGCTCCATGTGTCCTCCTCAATCTGATGGCTATGATTTCTTCGGGGCTCCGGACTTCGGAGATCTCAAACTTCAACCTTTTTCCTTGAAAATATTTTTATCCAAAGTTCATGATCTTCTTATGCATTTCCCCTGCAGATCGACGACCATGATTCCTTCAGGACTGCAGACTCCAGAAATCTCAAATCTCAAACTTATTTGGCCCCACTAGATTTTATCCGAAGTCATGGATTTGGTGACATGTGGTTCTCAGCAGATCAATGGCTGACATCTTCTCAGGTGATCGGACGGTCAAGATTTACTCCGACTCTCCATGATTTAGGAGTCTCAAATCTCAGTTGAAACCTTTTGAACGGATTCTTCCGGAGTTACTAATCTGCTGACACATAACCCCTTAGCGATCGACGATCACGATCTACTTCGAACGATCCGACAATCGATGTTTTACTTTGGGTCTCCGGATCTCCTGGCTTCGAGAGTTTCAAAACTCAACTTCTCCTCATTCCCTCTTTCCTGGAGTTCTTTCACCCGGAGCACACGATCGGTTTGCGCATGTCCTCCTATGGATCTACGGTCCCCAGCTACTTCGACTATTCAGAGTTTCAATGTCCAAGCCCTAACTTGTCACATCAATGCATGCCTTTCAATTTGTGGGGGCACGCATTGATGGTTTTGGAGTAACCCACTTCTCGCCCTGCAATTCTCCTAATGCTGACATGTAACCCCTTAGGGAAACCATGGTTTGGATTGCAGGACAGCCTTGGGAAATTATCTCCCATGTAACATGGTTCCCCGTAATGCTTGCTGGCCATTTATCTCTCTCTCTAATGGGATCTGACGGTCGCGACCTTTAACTTGTTTCCTTTTCATTAGAGAACCCCTATTTACCTGTCCTCTGATCCAACGATCCCGGATCTCCCCGATCCTACGGTGGCAATCACTCACAAATTAAAAAGGAACGGTCACGATCCTTCGAACCCTCACAGAGGTTCTATGATGCTCTGTCTCCTACGTAGCTTCTCCAATGCCATTCCTCCTGAGATTTTCAAATTCATGGTCAGAGTTCGATCTCAACCAAGATATTCTGACCAACAGACCCAGCCCATACTGGCCCAGTGTTTCAACTAGAAGCTCTGATACCAATCTGTAACATATCCAGCCAACCATAGGTTGGGTACACTACCTGTAAGACTGCCTTCAGACTTATTTCTCTTTCTGAGACCTTATTTAGTTATTAAGGATGAATAAGAGAACAAATTTAATCACATGTAGTGAAATATCCAACAAGCATGCGTAATCTGGAGATTATGTTAAACGATAATTAAATATACACAACAGAAATACATTCATACACATGTAGATGATAATTAAATTACACAGCAGAAATACATTCATACACAGATAGTAATATCATGACAGAGAGAACTTATCTTTAAGAAGGGTGACACCGACTGGTTACAAACTAAGGACATTCCACCCAACTGTTGACACCGCTGCTCCAAATCTCAACAACAGTGTCACCCCCGAGCCAGGGCTATGAATCCACAAGGAAGGTTCCAAAGTGTAATTGGGTTCCCAAACCAGTCATCTCTCAGGCTCTCACAGGTTCCTGACACCCACAACAATCCAAGTACCCAACTCTCTTCTACCCAGTCTGTGCCACCCGAGAGAATGGACCTCCACCCTTCTCTGCCATGCAATCCCTCAGGAAGTCCTTCTCCTTCCTGCCAGGGCTTCCAACACAGCTGGTCCAGAATCTCAATGCTAGAACTCTCAGGAGTCGCAGTTGTGAGAAAAATAGGGCACATGCCAATGCATTTCAGGCATGCAAGCCCCAGGTCATGGCTGGATCACACCAGTGACCACTACAACCAACTATCCCATGGCTAGTTCTTCAACAACTCTGTTTTCTTTCACTTTTTCAACTAAGACGCATGTGAGGATGGGTTGATGAATGGGTCAGGGAGTGCATGGGAATGTGTGAGGAAGAAAAGGGTGAGTGAATAGGAAAATAGTGCACAAGTCATCAGTCAAACCCCCCCATCAGACCATAGGTGGGTTTACATAACCTCATGGGGAAGCAAGAACCTCCTGACCTTCCCCAAGAAGTTCACGTAACCGATCCCCTTCCTTAGACAAAAAGGGTAGTAAGAAAATAGGAATAACACTTAGTCCCTCAAGATCCCTCTCTTGTGGAATCATAGCCCCCTATAACTCTAGTCCTTGTCCGTCTAGTAGCCAACGATGTGTTTATTATTATTAATGATAAAAAACTTACATTTCTTGGGAATACTATCCCTTTAATAATTGTTTGGGCACTTAAGCCTCTCAACATTGTAACAATATATTTATTTAAAAATGGGGGTTCAAAACCTGGGGTGTTACAGTTTTTCATACAGTTTAGCCAATGCGTCCATAAACTCCTTCATTGTCTTTTCTTTTGAAATATTGAAAGCCACATGTTGGAACACATATAATCCTAAACCTTGAGCTTTACTCTCTCAAACTTCATCTTTACTGAATAATAACTTAGAAATCAACATTCAAATGTTTAAATCAAATTTACTTCTAGTCATAAGGTGCGCATGATATCCATTGTTGATAAAGTCCCCCCATTGATCGAACGATGCCATTTTTCCCTGAGGTTTGGAGCCACCTTATTGTTAAAGAATCAAATCACTAAAGGTTGCTTCAGAGCTTTGGGCATTTCGATAGTTCTTCACGATTAAAGTCCTGAAACCCGAAAGTGTTCATTCTCACTTTTCATAAATCTTTAAAGGACACGAGTCATAGTACATGTGTATCTTTTGAGTCTTCCCTGGGTCGACACATGTCATCCACTCCCAATGTTTTCATATGAAGATTCATATGATTCTAAGTAATGCGTGGCACCCCCTGGTCATGACACATCATCTAAAATGACATCATCTTCAACACGTCACTATGGGGACGACTTTTTGGAAATATAACAAAGAGCTAACTCACATATCCATGAAGCATTAAAAAGCCTAAATATTAACTCTTAATTAATTAAGTTAAGCTTGGTCGAAAGATAATTAACAACTTCACGCTTCAGAATTCAGACGTTTTCCATTCATCATATCCTAAAATATCTGAAGTCTGAGTTTCCGAAGTGACGGAACTTAAATAGGATTAATTAAAACTTAAAAACCAATTATTGGATAATTAATAATTTCGCAATTTCGGGTTTCAAGGATCCCTCTCGAGCTACTTTTAAAAAATCTTGAAGTTCGAATACCCGAAGGAATTTAAAGTTAAACACGATTAATTAATATTTTAAAATAGATTATCCCGTAATTAACCTTTCGTAAATTCACGATTCGGGAAATTTCAAATCTATTTCATCCAACACTCCTGACCACGAACCATCAATATTAATGGCATTAATCACAACTCAACAATAATGATTTTAACATAGATTGTGGATCACCAGCTAGACTTTCTCATTAAGGTAAATAAATTTTTCGTCAATAAAGGTATTCTCGAATCAATACACCTGAGGTGAATAAGAGTGCTTGATTTTGAATTCCATTTTCATCTGCACAGAATAGTAAGTTTTTTCAACTGAGAATCTCATGCATTCCCCTATAACAGGTAATCCCATTCCGATTTTATCGATATCATGGCACCACAGAATATGGCTAAAGTAGCTGGTGAAGGTGCAAATCTGAATGCGGACGTTATGTCAGATACCTCACCGAGAGCCATTGACACTGTGAAATCTTGGACACAGGTGTTTGAGACTTTGGAACATGAGCTTATAAATTGCCTGGAAGTTCCGGCGATGAAGTAAACGAAACTCGCGCAAATAAACTTAGGGACATATTTCATTTAGAGCTTCAAAAGATAGTTGTGTAGTCGAGGCTCATGTCGTATAATGACATGATAGGATGGGCCCTGAAAAATGTCAATATTCAAACCGGGAGCATTTTCAACTCTCAAAAGGTTGCTATTGGATCTTTTTGACCAGAACACATACAAGTAATGTATAAACTATCTCCCAATTTTAAATATAGTTACAACATTGCATTCATGTTGGAGTTTGAGAAACATGAGTGTATGAAATATGATAAAATCTACCTTGATATAATCAAGTCCTGGTGGGGGCACCCAAAGAAATTCAGAGCCGACACTCACAACATTTATGCCACAACGTCGCTAGAAGCTCATATGATTTATGTGGATATAATGCTCTGTAGGCTATTTGGGATGAAGAGTCTCACTCACTTCCCGGTGGCATGGGTATCAATTATGCACAAGGTGGCAGAGGAATACTCTTTCAACTGGGCCAAGATGTTATCAGATAATTTGGCCAAAGAAATCACATAATAGCAGCTGGAAAAATCAAAGGGACAGTCTGCCCCTTTCTACATGTCTACATATATTATGTGTTAGCACCTAAACATGTAAGAAGGGGTATTTTTCTTAAAGGGCACCCCCCATTGGAGAAAAGAGGACAAGCAGCGGAGTAAAAACCTACTTATCCTAAGTTGGGGTGCAACTGCGCATTTGTATAATCGGCGAGCAAATCTGGGTGGCCAGAATCTGTGCGCCTAGATCTGCGGTTAGGATTGGTTTTCGAACCCCCCTCACCATTCTTCCTTTAAGCGGGGGGGAAGGGTCCGGAATTGGC
>SNQJ01S0015993.1:27896-42104 GCA_010110895.2 Picea sitchensis
GGGTCAGCAGCAGCCAGAGAGTAGTGGTTGAGGGACATAGCTAGTTGCAGTGCAAGGCATGTCAAAGTATCCAGGTGATTGTCGAAAAGACTTTTCAAGTAGAATCAGTTGATAGAACTTGAAAGGAGAAGAGTATTGAAGCTCAGTTAGATAATACTAAGCTTTTGTGGGTCCAAAAGCCTTTCAGTGGGAAGGTGTGATCAAAATCTGGACCAGGGGTCAAAAATTTGCTCAAATTTCAAAGTGTTCGAAATGCAACGAAAATGGTACCATTGCGTCCATCTCGTCTTCCTGATTCCGACGGTATATTTACTTTCTCAAATGGAGTCCATATGGAGAAGATATCGCGATCTGATCGCCAAGGCAAACAGGCAAAATTTTTTATGCTGACTGTACTTGTCCGTACAGTCCATATAGTGGTGACATGGTAGAGGCCGTACATCCGACATGGTGATCGTACAGTGATGTGGCACCTGCTGACATGGCAGGTGATGTGGCAGATTTTGGTTGGCAGGTTTGAACGAATCACACTATGACATGTGGCAACATTTGAGCAAATGGTAGGGTGCCACGTGGCCCAATCAAGGGCTGCCACGTGGCACCCCTTTATTGGCTGATGGTGTTTGATTTGTTTATTAAAATTTTATGGAGGCCGCGGGGTTCGACCCTCGGACCTTCCCTCCGGTGTAAATCTCTAACAAAGACCACCCGACCATTACGCCCGCACTATGTTTCTTAACACATAATGTTTTACAATTTATTTGAATTCGAATTTGTGTATATGTGGGCGGGGGGTGTTTAAATATATGGCCCGTGGTCTTTTGCGTTACGCCATATGCCCATACTCTTTATTAAATGGCGCGCGCGGGGGGTGTTTAAATATAACCCGCGGTTCTATTAATTATTACCACATGACCATACCGGTTGATAAATGGTGCGCGGGGTTATTCAAATATTAAAGCAACGGTTGTATTTCTTATTCCCATGTGACCTGTCCACATTTTATGGTGCGCATTTTTGGGTTTTGATTTTTAATATTAGCCCTTGGTTTTATACACCACATGTGACCATAACTCATGGAGCACGCGTGGTTTTGGGTTTTATTTTGGGTTTTAAAATGGTCACACAAACCTATGTGCCTACCACTTGTCAAACTCGGGTCTAACCTTGGAGCGGGTGCCTTTTTATGCGCGGGACGTGGCCATATGGTCCCCCATGCGCCCAACACCTTCGTCCTTGGGGGCTTTAATTCTGTTAACTGTTCGACAATTTGGCGCATTTTTTGGAAATGCACGTGGGTGCTGGGTTGAGGACGGAAAACGCCCAGAAGCCAGGTTACTCACACACATGTGTGAAATGGCGAACCAGAGACAGGAAGTTTGAAGGAGAAAAATGGCAGGAGGCCTAACTTCTCGAGTTTTTGGCCAAATGAGGTGCCGAAAAAGCCCAACTAGGGGTTTTTGGACGTTCTGAGTCCATTGGCACTACTTTCATAGGAATTTGAAGACTTCTTTTGCAGGTTTTTCACCATTTAAGTTTGAGGAAGCTCCAGGGAGCTTGAAGCCCTCCTTGTTTGAGGCCTTGCTCAGATGAGCACATGTCTATTTTTTGTGACTGAATAGTCATTTTTGACTAAGTATTATGCTCTGAACACATTGGGATAGGTTTCAGATCCATTGGAGGACTTTTACATGTGTTTTTTCCATAGAGAAGCTCAGGGAAGCTTGGAGGCCACATGTAGAAGAGGTCATGACTGGATGAGACAAGATCCATTTTCAGAGTTCTAATAGTGATTTTTGGGGTTTTTATGTATTATGAACCCAATGGTACAATCTATAAATCCATTGGAGTTGAGAATAATCTTGTAAAAGAACATTTGACAAACTAATCCCAAAGAGCCAAGTCCATTGAAGGAGGCTCAAGGAGAGGTAGCCCAGAGAGGGGTGAACTCCTTTATCATCTTGGTATTGTTGTGAGTTTGTTGTGTTATTTGTTGCACTTTATGTTGCTGTGTATTTGGTTTATAGCACCTAATTAACTTTTTAAAAGAACATTTCCTCACACATGTACATGTAAAAGAAGAAGCATGAACTTAACACATAAACCATCTTGCATATTTTAACACATGAAGAAAGGTCCTGTAAGGTTTATTTTATTGAAGTAGGGGGTGCTTGCATAGCATAATAAGTCAGCCTTCTATTTTTAGATCACTCTCCCAATTTTTTTACCAGTTCGGATAGTGTGTCAAGAAGTGGCTTATCAAATCGTGACGGGGGGTATCAACAAGGAACTTAAAGCAGCCCAGAAAAAGGTATGGCCTACCTTCCCTATTCAGGTGGGTATTTTTTCATTGTTAGACTTCATTCATTCTAAAGTGGAGGCTACAACTCTGGAGGATTTCAACTTATTTGACATCGAGTTTAAAATACACGACCCACAGAAAATCGTGTAAAACCACTTTGATCAATACAACTTGAATAAATATATGCAAGAGAACTCCTCGCATGATGAAATATTTAGGGGAGTCCAGTCTTATGAGCACATATTGGACAGAGTCCAAGATATGTCTCTAGATCAACCTGCCAGTTTCTTCAGTTTTCAAAAGCACAGACGAAATAGCTTGCCGAAAGTACTATAGGGAGAGTCGGTAGCCACTTCATCTACACAAAAAAATTTACCTCTAGGTTTTGAGACATGGATCTTTGGAAAACAGGAAACCAAGGAAAACCTGAAGGACACTGAAGTTTTAACTCAGGAATTGGAATCGTCAATATCAACTCCACTAGGCCCTCAAGAAAAGGCTCATCTCGAAGCCTTTCTGAAGCAAGGACAAGATACATCTCCTTCCACTCCATCTACCTCTGCGGCCAATACTACTGAGAAACAACTATCTAAGGAGATAGGTACCCCTATCACTTCGTTGACACCATTATAGTTTAGTTTCAGAAATATCAATTCCGAAGTCATTTTCATAGATGATCTCACCCCAATTGCACCTGAAGATATGCTTCCTTCAGACTTCTTCTTCAGCAAGAAAAGGATGGCTATAGTCAAACCAGAATCACATCAGAAAGATGGAGCGATATTCAAAAGGAAAAGAATGGTGTACGATGGACAGGACAAAGATGATTCAGAATTTGCCAAGGAAATGGTAGGTTCATTAGTTTCCTTTGCCACGACAAATCAGTGGTCTATAGAAAATTTGGTCGAGCAGCTAAAACAAAGAAACCAGTTGATAGAGAAACTTCAAAAGAAAATACAAACAACTGAGCAAACTATTCAGAACAGGATGAGTTGAGACTTCGAGTAGATCGGATCATATTATAAACAACAAATTCAACAGCTCCAAGCCAACTTTGATGAGCTCCAAAGGAATTCACAGTTCAATCAGGGACTAATCACCCAACATGTTGAACTGATAAAACAATTGCATGCTAGGTTGGAGTTGATCGAAGGTACTTCAATAGAGATATCATCTTTTTGGTCTCAAGCACTGGAGGTAAATGAAAAGATAGAAATAGCCCAGCAAGATCTCTTCATGAAGGTCGATGCCATCTAGAAATACTACCAAGAAGTAGACCTCTCTCTCAAAGATATTTGTATTAAAGAAAGAGAAGCTCAATAAACCCGAGTTAAATTTCAAGAGGCCATCTTATTGGTACCAAAAGAGGATGTCTCAGATGTTCATCGACTTTCTATTTCGAACAAATAAGAGGTGATATGGTTTTAAAGGCCTAAGAAACAAATTTAGTAGAAAGTAAGAGGCTTGCCAGAGATGTAATTGAAGCTTGTCTAGAAGCATTGACATCACTAGACAAAGGACTAATTGATTTTGAAGGAAATGCTATTTCCGAAGCCCTGGGTCAAATTGATATAGCCAAGAACCAATATAATTCTAGAACAAGTAAAGAAGAATCTTTGACGACCATCCAGAATATGAACTAGATTGATATCCTTCAAATAAAAAAATGGATAGTAAATCCAAGATTATAGTTACATGTCACATCTCAAGGAGAGAAAAGGATGCAAGAAAACTTGCCTAAGATAGAGAGAAACCTATACACTTTCAAGGTGAAAGAAGCAACTGAGCCTTCAAGGTTAGTGGTGCAATTATTGAGTAAATGCATCCAATGCATTGAATATGAGAAAACAAGTACATCCGGAAACAAGTAAGGAAATGTGCACATACTATTCATACATGTGAAGAATTAGACGCCATCTCTATCTAGGATAAATATGCAAATGAGGAAAATAAATGCCCCTACCATCCGACGAAGAGACAGAGGAGAACGCTAGTAGAACTCTTCAATTTTCACATTTTGTTGCCTTATTAAAAAATATTTTCTATTTTTAGTTATAAGAAGTCCAACCGTTTTGAGTTGAGACAGTTTGTATAAATAGATAGATTCAAGATCTATCAAGGGCTACTTCTTGCCGATTGTAATAGATAAAACTCTCCTTATTGAGTATTAATACAAGTGCATACATAGATTCCAAGTTTTGTTTAATCTGGGCTATGTGCTTCTATTTTTCCATACCTCAACATTTCTTTAAGGATTTCCTTGATAAATTGTTTGATTTCAATTTAGTACAACCACTACTGTAATCTTATTGTATCAATAATTTATTAAGTAAGCAGTTTTTCCTCTACATTTACTGTGAGTAAATCAAGACCTGCATGCTGTGTGGATTACTATATTTTATACTTTATTCAAGGTTACACTATCTATTTTATTCCACTGCGACAAGGTGAGACTCTTCAGTAATTGATGACTTGCTTTGTTTTATAGTTTTGAAGTTTTCTCTCACATCATTCGATATTACAATTTTGACTCAGATACGAAATACGACCTCTGTGCTTCCATACTGTTAATTTCACTTAAGGAATATTTCTCATATAACTAAGGTAGAATTTTTTTTTTATAAAAACACTCTCTTTAAACCTTCTTGATGCCTGACATTACTCTTTGAGCCTTAAGTTTATCTCTGGAACAACATATTTTTGGCATCGTTGTCGGGGATGGAGGAACAAAGTTATTTTTCCCTGGGAAAATGACAAGGTAAGATTCTATCGTTGATAGTGAACAAAGATTGAATACTAAAGTAAGGCTATTTTTATCTTTCACTTGGAAACTCCACCACATATAAACTGACGTTCAGTCAAAAGGATACCAAAAAGAACCCAAACGATAAGCAAACTACACCTTTATCGGATCTTGAAAGGTTGTTGAAACCAAAGCGATACCTCAAGTCGACTACCGCATCGGCAGGTAAACAATACCATCCCAAAGTTGCAAAAGTCAATACTAAGGTTCTGGGTGAAGAACCAACCCCTGAAGAGAATTTTAAACGAGCACTCTCTGCAGAGGCGTCAACTAATAAAATCGAGGTTAGATTTGAGAACCTTGAGGTAATTATACCCGAAGTAAATACTGAAATTGAATTGACTGATACTCCTAACTATCGAAATAAAAGACCCTCCTTGTTACCCTTTGTCTCTAATACTATTTCAAATTTATCCTTACCCGAAGTAAAATTTTTAGCTCTTCAAAACCCTGAAGAATGCTTTTTATACCCAGATTCATCCCAAACCGATTCTCCTATTTATACATCTTGTAAGTCTGAGGAAACCAATCCACGTTTTCCTTTCCCCCCTCCTCTAGAATTTTCTTCTCCTAACAACCTTTTTCCGGAATTCCCTTCGCCACATCCCGAAGAATTTGAAAGGACACCACTTTAGTCCCTAGAAGTTTTTGAAAACCCTCTTTTTTTAGAAAGTTCATCCCCCAAAATTTCGAAGGATATTGCCGGAGGCGGAGGAGAAGGTGGACAAGGTCATGGACAACCCCCACACCCTAGGATTTTTGCCAAGGAAATGACCAGATATGCTCCCTTGGTCCTTCCTCCCATCCTTCATGATTTACCTGAAAAATTATATGAAGAAATTACCAAAATTTATGGGAGAAGGATATTTAACTGCAACAGAGCACATAAACATTTTCAATCAGTTCACTGATATCCTTAGCATTGAGCATGAATATGTTTACTCAAGGATTTTAGTTTGAAATTTCGAAGGACAAGTAAGAATCTGGTTTCGAGGACGCTCGGTAGGATCCCTACGGTCGTATGATGATTTAGAAAACACTTTTTTAAGACAGTGGGGAGAAAAGAAAGACCGTATGTATTATTTGACTGAATTCGGGGCTCTAAGAAAAAGGAATTCTGAGTTGGTTCTCTAATTTACTCAGAGGTTTAACAAACTCTACCATAAGATCCCAACCGAAGTGAAACCCTCTCAACCTGTGGCAAAGGTAACTTTCGTAGGGGATTTTGAACTCAACTTTGCCCTACTTTTAAGAGAAAGAAGATATGCCACTTTGGCAAGAATGCAAGAAGATGCCATAGAAATTGAATCAAACATGATTGCATCTACTAAATTAAAATCCAAGGTTGAGACAAGAACCAAAGAACCTAAGCGCTTCAGGGAACAAGCAGGACCCTCCGGATCTGGGAAGTCTGCAGAAGAAAAAATGGATGACATGGCTAAGATAATCAAAGATTTGTCAAAAAAAATATCTAGAATAGAACTAGACCAAGCCAAACCTAATCCATTTGTTAGAAATCAGTTCAGGAGAAATCTTAACCCCAGACACAACAAAGGAAATTAAAAAACAAAGACCAAAAAATCCAGGCTCCATTTAAGAAGGAAAATTTTATGCCAAGGGATGATATGCAAAACTATGAGCGGTTATAAGAGGATATAAACAACCTTAGTGATGATGACCAAGAACCTCATTTAACTAGACAGGATTATGAAAGGTCTCTAGACCTGGAACCCTTGTTTTGCAATGAGGAAAGTATAAATAATATGGGAGAGTCTGCATATCAAGGAATCACCGACTCTATAATGACCGAGCTTCAACATAAGTAGAATTTAAGGCCCAGAGAAACAAATACTACAAGTGGTCCACTAAAAAATATTTTATCAAGAAATAAATCGAATGAGGCAGTTGTTACTAAACCACTAGTTGAAACACAAGCTGCACAAACCAAACAAGTTGAAACTAGAGAAACACAAACTAAGAAAATGGAGAATAATGAAGCACAAGATTCAACCAAAGAGATCGAAAAAGAAACTGGAGGTTTCAGTTTAGAAAATGAAATAAATAAAATTAAAATCCCCATTCCTCTAGTTGAGCTTGCTAAGAATCCAATTTATAAAAAACAGATTGCGAAAATGATAAATTTTTCTGATGTTGAATGTCATGCAGATGTGATCAAATTGCAAGATGAAAGACCAACGATTATTCTTGGTCCGCACATTGAAAATACTAAGGATTCTGTTTCTCCATTTTATATTACATTGATTGTGCATGACCACTTACTTCATAATTGTATGTTATATTTTGGGGCCTCACACAATTTAATTCCTAAATTTATCATGGAAAAATTGGGCCTTGAAATCACTAGACCTTATCAGGACTTATACTCGTTTGATTCAAAAAAAGTTAAGAGTCTTGGCATGATCAAAGATCTGGTAGTGAATCTTGCACAGATTCCTGTAAAGAGTATCCTTATGGATGTAGCTTTTGTTGATATCCCTGCCAAATATGGCATGATTCTATCCTCATCTTGTGGCACAAAATTAGAAGGATCACTTCAACTGGACATGACGTACGCTATGATCCCTATTTTTGGTGGACAATTTACTCGACTGTACAGAGAGACTAGACTATCATATACTGTAAGTGACCCCCAAACACCAAACAATTAGCCAGTCTATGTTGCCGATCAGGATCTAGGAAATTGTATTTTATCAATAGATGATGATTTTGAAGAATGTATAGAAGAATAAAAAAAAAATAGAAAAACCAAATAAAAGTGTAAATAGTAGAGAAGGAGTATGGAAAAAAAAAATTGATGGCGCTTTGTCTTGCGAAGGGGCAGGGGATGGAGTGTTATTTGTTGCACCTGGAGATGATTATGTCATTCCCTTTTCATATAGATTATAGTGGGAAATTGATTATACAAATAATGTATGTGAGTATGAAGCTCTAGTCTTAGGATTAGAGACTACCAGGAAGATAAAAATTGAACATCTAATAGTTTATGGTGATGAATATCTTATTGTGAAAAAAATAAAGCAGCAATATCAAGATAAACATCCAAGGCTAAGGTCATACAGGAATTGTGCCTGGGACTTGATAGATAATTTTTTCTTGTCATTTAACATTCACTACATTCCCAGAATGGAAAATCAGCATCCAAACTCTTTAGCCCACCTAGTGTCCTAAAGAGGAAGTATCATATCGAGATGAGACATAGACCTTCGATCCCAAATAATGTGCAACACTGGCAAGTTTTTGAAGATGACGATCATATTAAACAGTTCCTAGAAATGGTTGACGAGTTCTCTGAGACTCATATAGATCAAGAAAATCAGAACGATCCTATCTGGATCATGCAAGAAGGAGAAGATCTTGAAAAGTTCCAGGATAAGATCGCAAATCACCGAATGCTTGTTCTTAAGAACAATCAGATCCCCAGGGGTCTGATACCTTTAGAGAGAGTTTTTGACCAATATGATATACCCTTAAAATATACCTTACGACCTCAGCCCGAAGAGGTTGAAGACTGTAATATAGGAACTAAAGAAGATCCTAAATTGGTCAAAATATCTAAATACCTCCCAACCCAAGTAAAAAATAAATACGCAAAATTTATTAAATAGTATAAAGACATCTTTGCAGGGTCCTATGATGATTTAAGAACTTAAGATACCTCTGCAATTGAACATAAGATTCCTTTGAAGAATGGTATCAAACCTTTCAGGCAAAAGCTATGAGAAATAAACCATATCCTCTTTCCAATAATAGAAAGAGACGTCAAGAAAATTCTAGATGCAAAGATTATCATTCAACTTAGGTATTCATAATGGGTAGAAAATTTGGTACCTGTCAAGAAGAAGAGTAGAGAAATAAGGCTGTGTGTAGATTTCAGGAATTTAAACTGGTCATCCCTCAAGGACAACTACCCACTACAAAAAATGGATCATGTCCTGGAAAAAGTAGTTGGAGCTAAGAGAATGTCTATGATCAATTGTTTCTCTGGTTATAACCAAATTGTTGTCCACAAAGATTGTTGTGCCTCTTTTGTCACCTAAATGAGCAAAATAGAGGTGCTTACAAACTTAGTTGGGTTAGCTAAGAAAGACAACTGTAAAGTAAAGGGTTAGAGAAAGAAATATAAAAGACTAAGATAAGAATTAAAATAAGAAATAAAATAACAACTAAACTATTGAGCATAAGGACATAAGAAAAAAGAAACAATAAGACTCATGTCACCAATGGAAAGGATTGTATTAGTGAAAGAAAAAACCAAGAAGAAAGAGGACTTTGGGTCCCTTCTTCCTCTAAGGGAGGGCTCTTGGACCCCCACAAATAAGCTCTTCTTACAATTTTGGAAAAGAAATGGTGAAAGAATCCCAAGCTAATCCACTCAAGAGGTGAGATGGATTGCCCAAGGTAATGGTGCTAGTATGTTCTTGATGAGAATAGATGATTCCTCAAGAGAATAGAAACAACATAAATTTGCTAATGAATTCCTTAAAAATGAAGTGCACCCATGGCCTTGTTTTATAGCACCTCTTTGAGGTATTGTGCAACCAACTTGTAGTGTGAAAAGAGGCTAATTAGGGCATTTTTAGGTCTTTGACCAGCCACCCAGTCAGATCCAGTCGAGATTTGGGTGTCAAATCAACTTGGAAGCTGAACCAGAAGTGGCCGGGAGGCCGACCAATCTCATAAATGCATCGTTCTTAGATGTGCACGGATTTTAGCAACCACAGTCGTGCATCAGGCACATGTGCGCTTTTCCTGCATTTCTGGATCACGCATGTGCACGCGCACCCTGTTTAATCATAGCGCACTTTAATTTTATCACTGGTTGTATAGTTTTGGAACTTTTGGAAATGATTTTGTGGGAATTGTGGTCCATGGGTGACCTCATAGCTGTTTGACGATGCTGGATTCTTGTAACCATTTGTGGATGAAATTTCAGTGATAACAGATGCCCCCTGATGGATGAGGTTAGGAGCATACGTATAGCCGAAATTCATCAATGTTTCTTCTACTGAGAGTGTCGTTGTAAGAGAGAGCAATGGTGAGAGTATCAAGAGTGCCCCTTTGGAGAGAGAAGGGAACCTATAGGACCCAACCTTTCATAAGGTATTGTGCAGGACCCAACCTTCCATAAGGTATTGTGCATGACCCATGAAACGAGGCGGGCATGCCCCATGCTCGTTTCATGTAACTAAAAGAGGAATGGTGTGTTGATGTAGACAACTGCAGCGCCCTCGGGGGCAGTCGTGATAAAGGCAGAAGAAAATTCTGCAGAGGAACATACTATGAAAAGTAGGCAGTGATATCTGTAAGAAATATCACGGATTTTGTAGGCATTGATAGCCCAGCCAAGTTCATAGGTCTTTGGAAAATATAAGAAACAACTGCAATAGTCACAAAGTAAGACCCACCATAATATGAGAAAGTGTTGAAGTCAAATGTTACGGGGGTCAACGATAGCAGAGAGAAATTGTGGTTCTCCCTGTGCCATCCGAGACCTCTCATTGGAAAGGTAATGAGAGTCAAGATACTGTCGCCCTTCTGGAAAACTGTGTTGATGTCGACAAAAGGGCGACGCGATGCCAAGAAGCAAAGGGATTCATGAAATCTGCTAGGTAAGGTTATGAAATAAGGAGGTACATGGATGAAATCAAGATATATGAAGACTCAAGACTGCCCTTGGTTGGGGGATATGTGAAGTATAAGTGGACGCAACCGTTTAACTAGGTTGAGTGTCAGGGGGACAACAAGATGTGTGATAAGTTGTGCCAGAGGCAGGACAAATTGGACAAACTCAGAAATTGTATGTAAGTGGATGGTGGGATACTCGAAGTATATGGATGATGTCAACAGGAGTAGATGATAAGGAGTGCCCCAACTAAGGGCAACATGGGTTGCGTTTGCCAAAAAATGGAAGAAGGCCGTCAAAGGTGATGACAAAAAGATATGTAAATACTAGAAACAAAGGCTTTTTACAATTGATAAAGAATAATTTGGGATGACTATACAAATACAGAAATGGGTGCCCCAATGTAATATGGTTGAGTCGGTGAGGGCACAATTGCTTGGAGAACTGGTGGAGGTTGGGGGCCCCATGGGTGGGTTTCTGTATGAGGTAGATGAAATGGAGGGAAATTTGCAGATGGGCAAACTGATTGTGGATGAAATGGAGGGTTAATGATACTGCGGAGATGTAGTTAAAATAGAACTGTGAAGAGATAATCTGGGAGTCCGTTGGGAAAGCTAGCAAAATGAGGAGAAGGAGTATGTCGCTGATTCACGACATGATGTAAGACTATTGGGACTCCCATCCCTAAAGGGTTTGGAAAATAGCATGAGTTTCAAAGTGCCAAAGGGTGATTTGAATGGGATAACTCATGTGGGGGAGAGTGCTACTGGGGATAGTACCGAAAATGAAATGGAGGTGTCGATACTGTAGAGTCGGAGATGGGGATCCTAGAGGTAAATTTTAGAGGGTGTGACTGGAAATGCAATTGAGATTCAGAGGGAATGATTACATGCCAGTGTTGAATAGCTACCTAAAGGGGTTGCATTGATGTAGGCGGACCAAGTTCCTGCACACATGAAAACCAAATACCCGACGTGAACAATATCTGAAGAGAATCAAACATTTAAGCAGTTATTTGATAATTTTGAACATGAGCATGCGTACCTGAACGAGGTATGAAAAAATGGCACCCCGAGGGCTAAGGATAAAAAATGGCATGGGGAATTTCTTGGTGTAGATGATGGGATGTTGATCCCGTGGCTGAAGACGGATCGAAAAACGGATTCCCAGAGCTCCCGGAATGGTGGTTGGAAGTTTGGCAGAAAGGCCTATATATAGCTGTAGGGCCCATATTGCCACCTCATTTGTACTTGCTGCCATAGTGACTGGACGAGAGGTATTTAGAGGAGATTTGGATATTCTGGGAGAATGAGGAAGCTGATTTAGGACCAACGAGCTTCAAGTTAGTAGTTTGATCATCCTGCATAGAAGTAGGTTTTCAATTTGTGGGCAGGGCCTGTACGAAGGGCCGTATAGGGGTTTTTATGGATGTGGGCCCCCTAGTGCGTAGGTGATCTGGAAATATGCATGCACGAGTGTGCACCTATGATCCGTATCTCCCACGCATGGATGTGCATGTAAAGAAAGCAAAGGCGTGCATGGTATGCGCGCCTGTTTGCTACACAACTGTGCATGTGTGCGTGGTTGTGTAGTAGACAGGGGTGCTGTGATGCGCACTTGTGTTCGTGACATAGGTGCATGGAGGTGCCATTGTATGGAAGACATGCACATAATCATGTGTGCCTGTGGGGTGAACAGGCACACATATGTGTGCGCCTGGGGGGTGAACAGGCGTGCATATGTGCGCGCCTATGGGTTTCAACAGTCACGCCTTGGAGGCAAGGCTGATGAGTGAGAAACTCTTTTTTTGGGGAGATTTTAATGTGTTTTAAGGTCAATATGGCTGACCTAGGACTATCTTATGTGTGTGAAAGAGATCATTTGCACGATGCCAGTCCATTGGCGAGAGCGGGACTGGTCACAACTAAGGGATGTTGTGGCTATTGAGGAGCCGGGGGTTCATGCTACTTTGGAAGCCTATGGGCTACTGAAGTTATTCGAGTGCCCGTTGATACGGGCTCAGGAGTATATCCTATTGTTTCTGATCTGGATGTGGAGTCCGGATCTACATTGCTTTATGGTGAGGGGAGAGCAGATCACCTTCACTGCGGTGGAGGACATATATTTTCTGACTGGGCTCCCTTTTCGAGGAACGCCCCTACCGGTGGAGTCGGTGTTACCTGCGGACGTGTCATTAGCGACATTGGGCCGGAGGTACTATTCGAGGGAGAACTACATGTCAGGCTCCATCATGAGTATCAGGGAAATGGATTCTTTAGCACATTGTTGTGTAGTAGCGATGATTGTGAGGGTGTATGGGTCCCTCGCGACTTAGTGGATTAGTGGTGATCAGCTGAGGGTTATGGGTAGGGCATTGGCTAGCGAGAATTTTGCCTGGGGGTTGATGCTACATTCCAGGATGGTAGGACAGCTGGACAGATGTCGGTCTATCGATTCAGAAGATTTTGCCTTTGGGTCCATCTTGGTGGCCTGGTTTTTGGAGAGGGTGTCGATGTTGTGCCTTAGAGTTTTATTGGGCACACCTGGTGCACGAGAGCCGCGATTGATGTGGTGGTCGACGATCTTGATTCGCCATGGTGGTGGTGAGGGCGGTCATTTCTTTACGATTGAGGCGGCACAGGTGTGGCGGCAGATACCGCAGATCATGCTGCAGTATCCATATTGTGGTGTGGACTTCTGTGGTGACCCAGATATGGTGTTACCTCCAGGGGAGGTGTTTGATCATCGAGGTATGTTTGTGATTTTGATATGTTGATTTTTTATCTTAGCATGACATGTATATTATGTATAGATGTTGATACTAGCATTTGTTTGTTTTGGATGTGCAGATGTTGGACCTCGCGGGTGTGAGGTTGAGTGGATGAGAGTGCCATATCGTCAGGATCTAGTGAGGATGTTGTGACCAGGAGAGAGACGTCGACACGAGGACGTTGAGGCGTGACCAGCTGGTGATGAGAGAGAAGCCAAGAGGCACCGTTTTGATGACCCTAGGGCCAGGCCATCGCATGCTCCTTTGACAAAGGTTGGGGGGGATTTTGAGGATATTCATCATCGCTTGGAGATGGTGCTGCAAGGAGTGCCTGAGGGCATGTGGTCCTGCATTCAGGATGAGGGTGTCCTAGAGTAGTGTGTGGGGGTTCCGCTGACATGGTGGATTGTGGTGCGGCGTGTAGCAGTAGTAGGTGTTGCGATGACTGGGTAGTTACCTCTAGGCCCGGAAGGACCAATAGTGGGTGGGGCACCCCCGCCTGAGGGAGGGGCAGGAGGGGGTGCTCTAGAGGCACCTTGAGTGTCACTCTATTCATGTGTGTATGCTTTGTATTATAGGCTGGTGAGCCCATTTTGGTGTAGTGGCACCAATTTTGTACCGAGGGGCTTTACTGGCCTGTGGATGTATTTTATGTAAACAGTTTGATGACACTGTTGCCCAATTTATAT
>SNQJ01S0015993.1:42118-68944 GCA_010110895.2 Picea sitchensis
ATATATATATATGAGTATACATTTTTTGGGTTTTTCTGATGTTTACATGTGTTTTGTAATATGTGGATGATGTCTAATCTATATATGTTGTGATAGGTTCTTGATGGTTTATGTGTGTGTAGAGATATCTTGATGTGATATATGCCAATCGAGTATAATGTTAGCTAGATTATCTGTAATTTGATTCAAATGTCTGGGAATATGTGTAAATGTAATGAAATCAAAATGTCAAGATAAAAGTCTAACTTGTAGGTATTTGCAAAAAAGGCAAGGATCGCGGACACGGTACACATTGTTGAGCTGGAGGATGACTAGTTGAGAGTCAAGAAAGATGCTAAGGTGATGAATACGATGATGACGAACATCATCTAGGAGGCTAATGATGGTAGTGTACTCATCTTGGTTGTTGGTTGTTGAACCCAAACATATGCCGCTAGAGAGGAGCAGGTCATGTGAGGGGGTATATAGGGCCCAAGCTGCCGAAGTGAGATTTTGTGTCCAACGGCTGGCACCGTCGGCATAACTAATGTGGTAGGCCAGTGGAGGAAGCATCTGTCAATAACACAAATGGTATTTTAGACGTGCGGTATGGAAAAAAAGATTAAAAAAACTACAAAAGAAAGAACCTAATGTAGAATGGCTATGCTTAGGCATAAAATTTCTTTAAGTATAACCTATTGACGGGTTCTTTGAGAGAGAGGCCTTCAAGAGAAGTCAGGATGTAGGCGCCTTTGGTGAGGCAATGTTGGATAATGTAGGTGCCATGCCATAATGACTCAAATTTTCCATGACCGAGGGTATCGTGAGCGATATCGTAGGCAAGGATGAGGTCACCTTCGTGAAATGAGTGAAGGTTGACATGGAAATAAAAGGTGGCCTTTGACCATTTTTTGGCTGCCTCATTGTTCTGTAATGAAGATCGACGATCTTCATCCAGAGACTCTAAGTTCAACAAACGTTGCTCCATTGGAGCAATGTCGGGTAATAGCTCAATTGCAGTGCGTAAGGTGGGAATTTCACACTCGATAGGAAGAGTGGCCTTGACCCCATGGACTAAATGAAATGTTGTGAAACAAGTGGTCATTTTCATGACTGTACGGTAAGCCCATAGCACAGAAAATAACATATGATGCCAGTTGGTTTTATGTTTATTAACCGTGCGTTGCAACATGGTCTTGAGGACCTTGTTAACTGCTTCGACCTGTCCATTAGACTGAGGGTAATATGGTGAAGCAAACTCATGGGAGAATCCCAACCGAGATGAGAGTTTGATGAAAATCTCATTCTCAAAATGTTTCCCTTGATCGGAAACCAGTTGGAGTGGTACTCTGAAGCGGGATATGACGTGATTAAAGAAAAAACACGTTGCAGTGTTAGCGGTGTTGTTGAAGGTGGGCATGGCTTCATCCCACTTTGTGAAGTAATCGACTGCAACAATGATGTATTTGTGTCCATTGTTGGATGGGGGATTACAAGTCATGAAGTCGATGCCCCATTTACAAAAGGGGCCTACAGTAATGACTTGGTGGAGAAGAGTAGGTGGTGCTTGTGCTTTGTTGGTGTAAAGATGACATTTATCACATCGCTTCACGACATGAATGCAATCGTGAAACAATGTAGGCCAAAAATAACTGGCTTGGGTGATTTTTTGGGTGGTGGACATCCCCGAAAGATGGCCCCCGCATGCGTCGTTGTGGCAGTCATTCAAGACTTGATCGGCCTCGTCGATGGTCAAGCATCGACGAAGTATGGTGTCGACCCCTCATCGATATAAGATATCTTCGATGAGGAGATAGCGGGGGGCTTGGTGGTGAATACGACGATGATCATTGTGTCAGAGGTGGTTGCTGAACTTTTGGGTTTGGAGGTAGACGAGGAGGTCACCGTACCATGGATTATCCGATGTGATATAAAAGACATGTTCATCAGGAAAGTCAGTATTGACGGGGGCAGTGGTAGTGTCAGAGGGGAATGTCGTGACAAGTTCAACGAGGATGAGATATTTCTTGCTCTTGGGTGTGGAAAATTCAAGATGTACTCCTGAAGGATAACGATCCATCAGGCAAATTTTCCATTAATTTTTCGACGACTAAGCAAGTATTGCATAGGGTTGGATTCTGCGATGACTTTAGTCATGCGTAGAAGAATATAATGGCGCAGCTTCTGTACTGCGAGGATGACTGCAAGGGCTAGTTTCTCTTCATGCTTATACTTCAAGGGTGGCCCTGAGAGATTTTTACTAACATAGCAAATGACATGCTCACGATCATCATCACCGATTTGGATGAGAACTCCTGCTACTGAGACAGTTGATGCTGATATATAGAGGATATAGTTGTGATTATAGTTGGGTGAACTAATTAAAGGGGAATTAGAGAGCGTTATTTTAAGATTGTTGAATGCTTTTTGGGTGTGCTCATCCCATTGAAATGGGATGTCATGGCGTAGTAAGTGAAGGAAACCATGTGCTCGAGTGGCATAGTCTGGGACAAAACATCGTAGAATGTTAGCTTTTCCTTGCAGGCTCTGTAGTTGGTGTAAATTCCATGGGGTTGGAATTTCTATGATGGCTTGGAATTTAAGGGGTTCCATGGTAATACCTATTTGGGAAATGATGAATCCGAGGAGGCACCCAATAGTGATGCAGAACACACACTTAAGGGGGTTCAAGCGAATGTTATACTGACGACATCGTTGGAAGATGATCCGTAAATAATCGAGATATTGGGTGTGTTTTTTGGATCGAGGTGTGAGATCGTCCAAGTATGCGAGGATGATATGAACTAGATCATGAAAAATGTATGTCATAGCGCATTGGAAGGTTGCACCGTCATTCTTTAGGCCAAAAGGCATGACACGATATGCAAAAGTACCCCAAGGGGTAGTGAATGCGGTTTTGTATTGATCAGCTAGGTGGATTTGGATTTGATTATAACCAGAGAAATTGTCCATGAAGGACAGAGCCTCGTGGCCTCCGCAGTCATCAAAAATTTAGTCAATGAAAGGCATTGGAAAGTTGTCTTTGGGACATGCGTGATTGAGATCGCGAAAGTGTGTGCAGACGCGGATAATGCCCTGTTTTTGGTTAACGGGTACAGGGCTGGAAACGCATGAGGTATAGGCAATGGGGTAGATGAACCCAGTCGTGCGTAATTTGTCAATCTCAACTTTAATGGCCGCTTCTTTAGATGGGTGTAGCAGTCATTGTTTTTGACGAACTGGTGTAACGTCAGGCCAGGTGTCGATGCGATGTTCAACAATAGAGGGATCAAGGCCATGCATCTCTGTGTATGACCAGGCAAAAATATCCCGATATTCTTGGAAGAGGGCCTTATAGGTGGTGATTTCTTGAGGAGTGCATGCAGCACCAATGGTGATTTCGTCAACGATTCCATTTTTTATAGAAATATCGATTTTGATGGTTGGGAAAATGTTGGCCATGTTACCTTCTTCAAAAGCATCAGGGGCAGGAATGGGGTTTTTGAACCAGTCGACCTGCCCTGAGGGGATAAAATCTTTGGTTTCGACAGCATATATGGGGTGTTGATTAGGAGGCGTGGAGGCTTCCTGTGAAAAAAAGAGCACTCGGTGGTGTAGCGCATCCCATGGGTAGTCGGGGGTGGTTAATTCCTCGAGTATGTCCTCGTCACAGTGGAATTGGCGGGAATATAAGGGATCGTAAAGAGTGATATTAGTGATTGTCACCGTGTGGTTGTCCGCTTGTGATGGGGAAGCAGGAGGAATGATGCAATGATATTGCAATGGTTTGCTTGTCATAAACCAAATATCGAGGTACTGAGGAGTACCAGTGGTAGTTGGATGTAAAATTTGCATGGGGAATTGAATGGGAGAATTGGGGGGATTTGGGGGTAAATCCTTAGATAAGTCATCCAAGAACCATGGGGGAATAGGGAGTGCCTCTGGCTTGGGAGAAATGATATGAAGAATCTCAAGGGGTGAGGTAAGGTCAACTATCAATTCTGCAGGGGTTTGAATCAGGGTCATTTGGCATTGCCTGTATTCAATTGTCATAGGACATTTATGTGTAAAATGATCTAAGGATTCACATAGAGATCAAGGGCATCTCATGCGTTTATTGACTGAAGTCGTGACATAATGGATGTGAGTGATGTTTAGTAGGGATGATGTAGTTGGACAATGTTCTTGCTAGAAGATCTGGCGTACTGCAACTAACGTCTGTCGGAACTGAGGTAGCGCTGGGGAATGGTGTGTATAATGGCCATATTCTGAACATATGGCACAAGCAAATTTGGTTCGCAACCCTTTGCTAGTTGAGTTAGGGGAGGTAGCAGCAATACTTGCTATAGTGGCAAGTGGTGATGGTGTTGGTTTGAGGGGAATGAGGTTACGTAACTCGGGAAGAGATGGGCATTTGTTGGTTGGGTGTCCATATTTCTCACATAACATGAAAGGAGGTTGGATGTGTGTTGGAAGTGGAGTTGTGGGATCCTTTTCCTTCCACCTACCCCCAATTGTGGCAGGGGGAGTAGTGGGTGGGGGTGTAGGGGGTATGGTGGGAGTTAGTATGGGAATCATCATTGGGATTCCTTCTGTTTGGGGTGGAAGGGATGATTGAGGAACCATCTCTGGTGGATGTAAATACCAAAATGGAATTTCCAACACCATATTAGGGAGAGTAAGCATCGTGGCTACTTGAAAATATTGTACGCCTGGTGGAGGGTAAAAGAAGGGGATTTGAGTAATGGCTTGGGGATCTATCTCTCAAACTGGGATATGGCCTTGGGGAGAGGTGAAATCATGGACTGGTGGAGTCGACGAGTCTGCAGGAGGCTCATGAGGGGGGAGCGCTGCGACTAGTGGGACGTCATATATGATAGAAGCCTCCCTAGGAGGAAGGGTATCCTCTATGTAAGTTCCATTGGATGATACGACACATACTTTATTATAAGGATGAAGGAGTGGTGGTGCACCATGGTAAGTTCCTAACAATGATGGGTCTTTGAAAATTCCGGGCCCCATTTCGATGAGTGGGTATGCCTCAAAATCAATGTGAATGAGAGGGAGAATGTTATCGATGTTGGAAAAAGAGTTAGGCTCATAATGTGAGACTTGGTCAATGGTAATAATCTTCCCGTTATGGGGGAACATCATGGTTCAAAAGACAGAGGAGGCAACTGCCTTCATAGCGTACATGTAGCTACAACCAAACAGGATGTTATAATCGAGTGGGGCATCGATAACTTCAATGTCGATGAGAATAGTCTTGCCCCCGAGTTCTACAGGGACATTTTGGAAGAGCCCTTCAGGAGACGATGGTCATCCGTCATAAGCTCGTAAGGTAATGGCAGATGGGATGAGTTTGGGGGAACCAAGTTTTTTCCATACCGACTTGGACATAATGCATGTGGATGTACCTTCATTGATGATGCACCGATGAACTGTAATGTTCCAAAATTTTACTGGGATTTGAAAAGTGATTAGAGTGGGAAGGCGAGGTTCTCTGCTATTAAGATCAAATGTGATGAGTTGCGTATCCGTGGGGTCGACTACCGCCAAGGTAGAAAGTAATGATTTCCGCTGAGTGGTACAAGTTTGAAGGAATTCTAAGACTAACATGACAGTCAGTGATTGTGCTAAGTCATCTACCAAACTATAATAATGAGTCACCCTAGCCTAGGGGTTGTGGACATTCCTGCATAATGGGATGTGAGGGATGCGAAGAGGTGCTTCGGAGTTAGGGTGTGGAATCACCAACGGGGTTCCTGTTGGTGCAAGGTTTGTTTATGAGGGAATGGGAGGAGACTCAGCTGGTGCACGGTACTGACGACTACGTGTTTGTAGAAGGATTTCTTCCTCACTGGTGAGGAGGATAGTATGATTTGAGAGATTGTTTGGATTGAGGTACTGTCCCAACTGTGGTGGGGTAGGCTGTGTGTCTTGTTGGGTGTTCATCACACCCTAGTGTGGAATGGGATTCTGTAGCATGGCTGGGGGTGGTTGTTGCACATATTGTTGTGGGGCCTGCTGAAGAGCAGGTGGTGCTGGAGAGTGTGGTATACTTCATGAGTCTTTCATCTATTTAAAATCAGTGATTTGGGGGAAATGATGAGTATAATGACTTAACTCACTGCAAAGGGCACAAGGGAAGTTGGTTTTAATAGTATTGTTATTTCTCCCTTGACGCTTGTTGTTATTTCCCCCCTAGGGGTTCTGATTCCCTTGATTTTGGTTGCCCCCAGTAGGTTGGTTCTGTTGGGGGTGATTCCCTCCTTGACCTAGGTTGTTATTGTTCCTATTTTTTCCTTTCTTTTTGGCATTATTTGACTGATGGGTCAGATTTTCTGTATTTAACTGTTCAAAATTTTGATATTGCTAAAGGGGAGAGGGTTGAACAAAATTCACCCAAGCGTGAGGGTGTGGGGGAGCCATAGGCTATGGGGGGCCAAGAAATGGAAAGTATATATTCTATGGGGGTAATGATCCGTAAGGTACATAAGAAGGCATTGCGCTTTCACTAGTACTTATAGTATAAGTTGAGGTAGAGGGGGTACCAGAACTTGTTTGGATGGGTGGGTGTATTGGGAGTGTCGGCGGTGGCCCACTGATGGGTGGAGAAATAGAAACCAGGTATGGTTGTTGATAAGAGGGTGGAGGGTAGTAAGAGGTACCCCCATATGCCAACGGATATTAAGGTGTGCCATACATTGGTGGTTGATGGGGTTGTGGTGGGTGGTGCATGGTATTACCAATCAATCTGTCTGCTGAGTGAGACATCCTAGGTTTGGCTTAACCGAATGGCACAGGTTTTGGGAGATTGAGAAGTACTATGTATAAGTACCCTGATTGTGAATAGATGAGGTCATATTGTTGAGCCTTACGGATGGCTTCTTCTTCTGATTGAGGGAAGGTGGAAGCTACATCTTTACCGAGGAGAGAGACAAGTGATCTGAGAAGCCAGTCAAGACACTATTGTTTGGTGGTTTCTACTTTGCACAAACTACGTCGTCGACGCCACTTGGGAATGTGATCAGTGATATGGGTGGCTGAGGTTTGTTTGAAATTAGAGAGTAGTTCGAGACCATTGTCATGGCGGATTGGTTATTGGAAGAAGGTCAAAAATGCTTTGGCCAAGGACTTGAAAGTTGCATGGGACCCCAATTTTTCATCTACATACCATTTGGCTGATGGGCCATTGAGCGTGTGTTGAAATAATCGTAGTTGGACGGAATCATCCATAATTCTATTGGAAGAGCACCATAGGTGGAAAGTCATGACATGATTGGCAGGGTCATCCCCTGCCTTTCCTTCAAACTTGGGGATGTCTAAAGGTAGTTTGGTAGGCATTGCAGGCCATGTGGGGTCATGCAATATAGGATCATTTGTGATTTTTCTTAGATCTGGTATGTTGAGAGAGGCCAAATATGGCATCTGTAGTGGGGGTGGAGGATTAGTTCTAGCCATGGTGTGAGTGTTTAGTGAACCTGACCCTTGAGGGGGGCTAGGTGGGTTGGTACTTCCCACTTGAAAGGAAGTTGGCCCCATGCTTCCGGGTAAAGGAGAGAGAGTGGACGGTGGACCTTGGGAAGTGGACCCAAGTAAGGTGGAACCAAGAAAAGATGATCCTAAGATAGTGGCACTCACATGAGTGTGAGAAGGTGGGGCTGATGAGTTGGCAAGACTAGTAAGTCCCCCTAAAATAGGAGGGAGGTTTAGCAAGCATCTGGAACAACGGGGTTTTTGTAGGTCCCCAATGATGTCCGACTAGGTGAGTGGATGTGTGCGAATGGTGGTGAGAGAAAAATAAACAAGAGCCTTTTGTTGAAATTTTTGAACTTTACACGATATATATATCTAAATCAAATGTAATCAGAAGTGCATCATACATATAATATTTTGAAAAAGAAGCATATATGTGGATAAGTGGGTTTGGTCCGCGTGGGGGATCAAAGAAAACAAATGCTCGTGTCCTAAAAGACATAACTTCCTTCCTCTCAAATAACATTGGACCTTCCAATAGTACTCAATAGTGGGGTCTGAAGTCATTGGAAGAGAAACTAGTGAAGAATGAAGTAATCAGTTATAATGAGGGGTAAAGGAGGCATATCCCAAAAGAGCTGGCGATATTTCCCAATAGCCACACAAAATCCGATCAAGGTGCAATTGCAGCCCACAATTGCCACCTAGGTAGATGTCCTAAAATTTGGTCACTAGGTACCTTGGTCAAAGTGTGGCATTTAGATTTTCGGCCTAAGAAATGGGTCACAGGTTGGATCCCATCCAAGATGTGGGTGCCTCAAGGCGGGATGCACAGAACAACTAGACCTCGTCCTTCAACCCTTCATGGATATCTCCCTGCTTTATGGTGTTAGGAACACTTGACTTGGAGGATTTAAAGCTCCCTATTTGTCAACTTCTATGGTTTTGAAAAATGTGAGAACTAGATAATGGAGAGTTATTTGGATTCCTAACCCCGAAATCCTACCTAGACTAAAAAAATTCTTTTGGCACCTCCTGTGGAGGAAAACTTAGTGAGTTTTTAGAAATTTTTTAGATGTGGTTGTTTGAGAGATTGGGGATGTGAGCCAATCTCGTTTGAAATTAAATGGGAGTGGATAGTTTCGTCAAGAAGAGGGTGGGGTTTTTCGGAATCCCTTTGGAGGAAACTTACTTTGACCTCCACGTTTTGAGAGGAAAATATGTGAGTGATAAGTGAATTTTGTGTGTGAATGAGTGAAAGTGTGCCAATGTTTTAATGAATTAGGTATCACCTTGTTGCATGTGGACTTCTCTTGGTCCTTACAAGTGTTGATTACCTAATTAACTAAATTCCTTTGGTACAACCTTGCGTAATTCAAAAGTCCCTAGGAAGCTAGCATGTGGACATGTGGGTCTGTTACTATTCCTTTAAACACCCTATTTGTGATTTAATCTAAGAAAGATTTGAAACTTTCCTATATTTTGATCATGTGGGCATGTATGGGCCCGTTACAAAACCTTTAAACTTCCCTAGTGATTTAATATAAGAAAGAAAATTTCAACACTATCCTATCTTTGTAGCATGTGGGCATGTATGGGCCCGTTACAATCTTAAGATGTGTTTGAAAAAATAAACTAAGAGGAGTCTTGAGGGGGCTAGTGTCCTCTCCTAAAGGTTTTAATATTTTTAAGGGAGATGAAGTTGTCCTACAACCTTTTTCTGATTCTCAAGATTGATTTGAAACGCGAGAGAAGAACATACTAAACTATTGTTTATCCAACTTCTGTTCCCAATGCAAGTTATATGTGATTTCAAATGATACCAACTTATATTTTTAGTCAAAGAAATCCATCCATGTGGCAAAATGAAAGTAAAAGAGGAAATAATGATTTTAAACCCCCTAAGTGCCTATGTGTTTTAACTAATCCCTTTATATGGAGAGGGAACTAAGTGTGGTGCAGATTACAACCATGCATGATTTTGAGCCCGACTTTGCCCTACTTTTAAGAGAAAGAAGATCTGACACTCTGGCAGGAATGCAAGAAGATGCCATAGAAATTGAATCAAACATGATGGCATCTAGTAAATTAAAATCCAAGGTTGAGACAGGAACCAAAGAACCTAAATGATTCAGGGAACAAGCAGGACCCTCTGGATATGGGAAGTCTGCAGAAGAAAAGATGGATGACATGGCTAAGATAATCAAAGATTTGTCAAAAAAAATATCTAGAATGGAACTAGACCAAGCCAAACCTAATCCATCTGTTAGAAAATAGTTCAGGAGAAATCTGAACCCCAGATACAACAAAGGAAAGTAAAAAACAAAGACCAAAAAATCTAGGCTCCATTTAAGACGGAAAATTTTATGCAAAGGGATGATATGCAAAACTATGAGGGGTTATAAGAGGATATAAACAACCTTAGTGATGACAACCAAGAACCTCATTTAACTAGACAGGATTATGAAAGGTCTCTAGACCTGGAACCCTTGTTTTGTAATGAGGAAAGTATAAATAATCTGGGAGAGTCTGCATATCAAGGAATCATTGACTCTATAATGGACGAGATTCAACATAAGTATAATTTAAGGCCCAAAGAAACAAATACTACAAGTGGTCCACTAAAAAATATTTTATCAAGAAATAAATCGAATGAGGCAGTTGTTACTAAACCACTATTTGAAATACAAGCTGCACGAACCAAACAAGTTGAAACTAGAGAAACACAAACTAAGAAAACAGAGAATAATGAAGCACAAGATTCAACCAGAGAGATCAAAAAAAAAACTGGAGGTTTCAGTTTAGAAAATGAAATAAATAAAATTAAAATCCCCATTCCTCTAGTTGAGCTTGCTAAGAATCCAATTTATAAAAAACAGATTGTGAAAATGATAAATATTTCTGATGCTAAATGTCATGCAGATGTGATCAACCTGCAAGATGAAAGACCAACGATTATTCTTGGTCTACACATTGAAAATACTAAGGATTATGTTGCTCCATTTTATATTACATTGATTGTGCATGACCACTTACTTCATAATTGTATGTTATATTATGGGGCGTCACACAACTTAATTCCTAAATTTATCATGGAAAAATTGGGCTTTGAAATAACTAGACCTTATCAGGACTTATACTCGTTTGATTCAAAAAAAGTTAAGTGTCTTGGCATGATCAAAGATTTGGTAGTGAATCTTGCATAGATTCCTATAAAGAGTATCCTTATGGATGTATATTTTTCTGACATCCCTACCAAATATGGCATGATTCTATCCAGGTCTTGCGGTGCAAAATTAGAAGGATCACTTCAACTGGACATGACGTATGCTACGATCCTGATTTTTGGTGGACAATTTACTCGACTGTACAGAGAGACTAGACTAGCATATACTGTAAGTGACCCCCAAAAACCAAACAATTAGCCAGTCTATGTTGTCGATCAAGATCTAGGAAATTATATTTTATCAATAGATGATGATTTTGAAGAATGTATAGAAGAAGAAAAAAAAAATAGAAAAACCAAAGAAAAGTGTAAATAGTAGAGAAGGATCATGGAAAAAAAAAAATGATGGCGCTTCGTCCTGCGAAGGGGTAAGGGCTGGAGTGTTATTTGTTGCACCTGGAGATGATTATGTCATTCCCTTTTCATACATATTATAGTGGGAAATTGATTATACAAATAATGTCTGTGAGTATGAAGCTCTAGTCTTAGGATTAGAGGCTGCCAGGAAGATAAAAATTGAACATCTAATAGTTTATGGTGATGAATATATTATTGTGAAAAAAATAAAGCAGTAATATCAAGCTAAACATCCAAGGCTAAGGTCATACGGGAATTGAGCCTGGGACTTGATAGATAATTTTTTCTCGTCATTTAACATTCACTACATTCCCAGAATGGAAAATCAACAGGCAGAATCTTTGGCCAAAGCAGTGGATACCTTTGTACCACCTAGTTTCCTAAAGCGGAAGTATCATATTGAGATGAGACATAGACCTTCGATCCCAAATAATGTGCAACACTGGAAAGCCTTTGAAGATGACGAGAAGATTAAACAGTTCCTAGAAATGGTTGACAAGTTCTTTGAGACTCATATAGATAAAAAAAAACGTCCGATCACGGATCATGCAGGAGTATATCTTGAAAAGTTTGGGATAAGATCAAATCACCGAGGTAGCATTCCTTTAAGAACAATTCTTGAAAAGTTTCAGGATAAGATCACAAATCACCGAATGCTTGTTCTTAAGAACAATCAGATCCCTAGGGGTTTGATACCTTTAGAGAGATTTTTTGACCAAGATGATATACCCTTAAAATATACCTTATGACCTCAGCTCGAAGAGGTTGAAGACTATAATATAGGAACTAAAGAAGATCCTAAATTGGTCAAAATATCTAAATACCTCCCAACCCAAGTAAAAAATAAACACACAAAATTTCTTAAATAGTATAAAGACGTCTTTGCATGGTCCTATGACGATTTAAGAACTTACGATACCTCTGTAATTGAACAAAAGATTCATTTGAAGAATGGTATCAAACCTTTCAGGCAAAAGCTAAGACAGATAAACCATATCCTCTTTCCAGTAATAGAAAGAGACATCAAGAAAATTCTAGATGCAAAGATTATCATTCAACTCAGGTATTCATAACGGGTAGCAAATTTGGTACCTATCAGGAAGAAGAGTAGAGAAATAAGGATGTGTGTAGATTTCAGGAATTTAAACCGGTCATCCCTCAAGGACAACTACCCACTACAAAAAATGGATCATGTCCTGGAAAAAGTAGTTGGAGCTAAGAGAATGTCTATGATCGATGGTTTCTCCGGTTATAACCAAATTGTTGTCCACAAAGATTGTTGCGCCTCTTTTTTCACCTAAATGAGCAAAATAGAGGTGCTTACAAGCTTAGTTGGGTTAGCTAAGCAAGACATATGTAAAGGAAAGGGTTAGAGAAAGAAATATAAAAGACTAAGCTAAGAAATAAACTAATAAATAAAATAACAACTAAACTATTGAGCATAAGGACATAAGAACAAAGAAACAATAAGACTCATGTCACCAATGGCAAGGATTGTATTAGTGAAAGAAAACACCAAGAAGAAAGAGGACTTTGGGCCCCTTCTTCCTTGAAGGGAGGGCTCTTGGACCCCCACAAATAAGCTCTTATTACAATTTTGGAAAAGAAATGGTGAAAGAATCCCAAGCTAATCCACTCAAGAGGTGAGATGGATTGCCCAAGGTAATGGTGCTAGTATGCTCTTGATGAAAATAGATGATTCCTTAAGAGAATAGCAACAACATAACTTTTCTAATGAATTCCTTAAAAATGAAGTGCACCCATGGCCTTGTTTTATAGCACCTCTTTGAGGTATTGTTCAACCAACTTGTAGTGTGAAAAGAGGCTAATTAGGGCATTTTTAGGTCTTTGACCAGCTACCCAGTCAGATCCAGTCGAGATTTGGGTGTCAAATCAACTTGGAAGATGAACCAGAAGTGGGTGGGAGGCTGACCAATCTCATAAATGCGTCGTTCTCAGATGTTCGTGGCTTTTATTGACCACATTCGCACATCGGGCACATGTGCGCTTTTCCTGCGTTTCTAGATCGCGCATGTGTGTGCGGGCCGTGTTTAGTCATAACGCACTTTAATTTTATCACTGGTTGTATAGTTTTGGACCTTTTGGAAATGCTTTTGTGGTAATTGTGGTCCATGGGTGACCTCATAAATGTTTGACGATGCTGGATTCTTGTAACCATTTGCGAACGAAATTTCAGTGATAGCAAAGATGATAAAGAAAAAACTTCATTTACTACTCCGTGGGGAACTTTCATTTATAATAAAATTCCATTCTGTTTGATGAATGTAGGGGCCACTTTCCAAAGAGCTATGGATATAGATTTCATTAGTGAGAGAGATAATTTGTTGTTATTTATTTATATGATCTAACATTCTTCTCCAATTTTGATGCAGAACATCTGGTTCATCTTAAGCAAACCTTTGAGAAATGCAGAAGTTTCGATTTGTCGCTTAACCCTAAAAAGTCACATTTCGCTATGCAAGAAGGAAAGCTTCTAGGTCATATAGTTTCAAAGGATGGTATCAAGGTTGAACCTAAGCGATTTGAGGCTATTGAAACGATAAACATTCCTATAAATAAGAAAGAAATCCAGTCTTTTTTAGGAAAGATAAATTTTTTGAGAAGAATTATCCCTAACTTTGTTGAAATTGTCAAACTAATCACAGATATGTTGAAGAAAGACAGTGAAATGAAATGGAATGTCGAAGAAAAATCATCTTTCGAGTGGGTTAAGAAATCTATAAGCGAAGCTCCAGTGTTAGCTAGTCTGAACTATACTAAGGAATTCACGATATTTTCTTTCGCATCTGAATATACTATCACAATAGTACTCCTCCAAAAGAATGAAGAAGGTTTGTGGGCAGCCAATATCCTTTCTCAGTAAAAGTCTCAGAGACACCAAATTAAGATACAATATACTGGAAAAACAAGCCTATGCGCTGGTTAAAGCTCTCAAATCTTTTAGGACATGCGTACTGCATTCTAAAATAATTGCTTATGTGCCAACAAGCTCTATGAAATATATCTTGGTACAACCCGACAAAGATGGAAGGAGAGGTTGGTGGTTAGCCAAAATTCAGGAATTTGATCTTGAAGTAAAACCGACCAAGCTATTCAAAGGTCACGGCCTGGCAAAATTTTTAGCAGAATCAAATTTCATGGCACTTAGGATAAACCACCTGGAATCAGATGAATATATCCCAGACATAGAGGAACTTGATGATCAAACCCCTACAGTCCAAATCCAAGATAAATTTTATTTCTCTGATTGGTATCACAATATTGTTTCATAACTCCTCACCATTCAGTGCCCGAGTGACATGACTTCATCCAAATAAAGAACGTTGAAGTTACACACAGTTAAATACTGTATTATTGAAGGTCAATTGTACTAGAAAGATCCTCTAGGTTTCTTGCTACGTTGTTTAACAGAACCTGAAATAGAGAATGTCATAAATGAATTTCATGAAGGAGTGTGTGGAGAACATCACGCCTGGAGGGAAACGACCTAAAATATTCTAAGAGCCGGATATTATTGGCCAAAGTTCTTCATCGATGTGAATGCTAAGGTCAAAGCCTACAACCCTTGCCAACTATTCTCTGGTAAGAAAAATCTCCCCGCACTACCTTTAGTCCCAGTCAAAACATAGGCTCCTTTTCAACAATGGGGTATGGACTTCATTGGGGAAATTCACCCACAATCAAGCGCCCAACCTAAATGGATTTTAATTGCTACTGATTATTTCACAAAATGGGTTGAAGCCATTCTAACCTGGAATGCCACTAATTTAGTGGTAATAAAATTCTTGGAAGAGAACATCATATCTAGGTTTGGTTGCCCTCTAAAAATAGTCACGGACAATGCCCAAGCTTTCAAATCTATGGCAATGATAAATTTTTGTCAAAAATGTAACATTGTGTTAGGACATTCTACAACCTATTATCCTCAAGGAAATGTGTTGGCCGAATCTTCCAACAAGTGTTTGATGAATATAATCAAGAAAGTGTTGATGGAGAATAAGAAGGCTTGGCACGTTCACCTAAAGTAGGCCTTATGGGAAAACTGAATTGGCACTAAGAAATCAATAGGTATGTCCCTTTTCCAAATGGTTTATGGTACTGATGTTGTCCTTCCTATCAATCTCACTCTTCAAGTAATGAATTTGTGGCAAGACACAAATGAAGAGCCAAATTACATAACAAGGAGGATAAACCAAATAATTGAAGTCCAACAAAACAAGGCTGAAGTTGATGACACACTTCAAAAATACCAAGATAATATGAAAGCCCTTTTCGATAAAAAAGTGAAAGACAGGGAGTTTCTTCCTAGCGATCTAATTTTAAAATGGGATGCTAGAAAAGAATATGCAAGAAAACATGGAAAGTTTGATCATCTCTGGTTCAGACCATTTAGGATTGCAGCTACAGAGGGAAATAATTCATTCCTACTGGAAAATCTCGACGGAAAAACTTTTGATGCCCCTATCAACGGGTGCTACCTAAAACATTTTATGCAATAATCATGTTTCACATTACCATTGTATATACCAGTTTGGTTTCCTGTTTAAATTTGCAATTTCATTTTCCTTCATAAGTTATCTAAATTTTACTTCTATGTTGTAAATAAATCAAGTTTATTCGATATCATAAAAACAAAATATAAAATATCTGTACTGCATATGATTTTTATTCTACGGAATTTTCTGATTTTTTCTTTTTGTACTCTTGCATAATACTTATTATCAAATGAGAAATAAGGAGGTATCGGAATTCAACGTTAAGTTCTCAATACATTTTCTTTTCTCAAGACAGGTGATGAATTAATGATTGGTTTGATTGAAAATGTAAATAAAATCCGAGGTATGAACTTATATACTTATTGTTCAAGCTAAAATTCTAAAGAAATCATATCGAATATAAACAAGGTTCTACTCTTGTAAATATAATCACCTGACCAAAGATCATAAAAGTATAAATCTGTAGATTTCCGAATCAAATGAAAATAAAACAAAAATAAAATAAAAAGGAAAGAAAATAGTAATAAAAAAGGGACTTAAAAAAGAGAAGCTTAATAATCAAGAAGTTAACTTGTGCGGAAATGAGATTCTTTTGTGTCAGACCATATGAGTCCTTCTGTTTCATTTTTCCTATCTTCGAGTTTTCTTTTCTATTCCGATTTTCACTACCTGGCCTTAAATCTTCAAAGAAAAAAAGAATTCCGCCTTAGCTCTAAAAACTTAAGAACATATCTTCAAAACAGTATTAGGTAAAAATATTTATGTTCCTCTGATTTTAACTGAAAGAAAGTATGTCTAGGCTAATTCTGATAACTTTAGCTTTTCTAACAGATTTTAGCTAACTAGTTCGCTCAAGGCAAATCCCTGGAAAATAAAAATTTCCCATAAGATCTTCCCTATAGGAAGATATGTATTGAAGATCGGGAGAGATTTAGTTCAGAGTACAATAAAAAATCATTGACAGACCTTCATTTGTCAAATCTTAAGAAGATATCATCCCTTGTATGATACATACAAATTGATTGCCCCCACTTCAAAATATATATGTATATATATATATATAAATAAGACAGATGGTGAAAGGAAATTCATAAAATGATTGCCCCCATTTTGTCCAAAAGAGATGATGAAAGTAAATTCATATAATGATTTCTCTCATCTCAATAAAATGAAAAAATGCTAATTGAAGTGGTGAAAGGAAATTCAATGGGAGATGTAGATAACTTCATCGGGGCCCTGAACAGGCTCGTTGGCAGTGAAGCAATATCTATGATATCTGTAAGGCTGTCATACATGTATAAACATACTTTGGTATCTAGTTCTCTTTCTGGTAATATTTACATTCTAAACCGACAAGGGATTCCCTAAATAAATTGTAAAAATAACTTAGCCTTGATGCGAACGAAATCGACCAAAGTCTGATATTCCAGTTAAAGTTGTTTCGATTATCTTAAACAAATCCAAACTCAGTTTCAGGAAAAGGAAACTATTAATAGCCTAACTTGAGATCAGTAATTGATTGTGTTTTGAATGTTTTTTGAGACACGACTGAAGTCCAATTTTTCTCTGTATGATTTTTCCCAAAGGTGTTTCCCAGAAATACAATGACGACTCCATTTACCCAATAAAGGAACTTGGTATACTATTCTTCCATACCTCACAGGAAGACATGATCCCCAGATGGAGCCTATGTTGGAATACATATAATCCTAAACCTTGAGATTTACTCTCTCGAACTTCATCTTTACTAAATAATAACTCAGAAATCAGCTTTCGAATGTTTAAATCAAATTTACTTCTAGTCCTAAGGCGCACATGATATCCGTCGTTGATAAAGTCCCCCCTTAATTGAACGATCCCCTTTTTCCCCGAGTCTTGGATCCGCATGATTGTTAAAGAATCAAATCACTAAAGTTTGCTTTGGAGCTTCGCACTTCGAGCGTTTCAATAGGTCTTCATGATTAAAGTCACGAAACCCGAAAGTGTCCTTTCTCACTTTTCATAAATATTTAAAGGACACGAGTCATAGTACACATGTATATTTTGAGTATTCCCTCAGTCAACATGTGTCATCTAGTCTCGACATTTTCATCTAAAGATTCATATGATTTGAAGTAACACGTGGCACCCCCTGGTCACGACATGTCATCTTCGACATGTCACTACGGGGACGACTTTTTGGAAATATAACAAAGAGATAACTCACAGATCTAGGAAGCATTAAAAAGCCAAAATATTAACTCTTAATTAATTAAGTTAAGCTTGGTCGAAACATAATTAAAAAATTTGCGCTTTAGAATTCAGATGTTTTCCATTAATCATATCCTAAAATCTCTGAAGTCGAAGCTTTCGAAGTGACGAAACTTAAACAGGATTAATTAAACTTAAAAAGAAATTATCGGATAATTAATAATTTCACAATTTCGGGTTTCGAGGATCCCATCTCAAACTACTTTTAAAAAATCCTGAAGTCTGAATACCTGAAGGCACTTAAAGTTAAACACGATTAATTAATATTTTAAAAGAGATTATCCCGTAATTAACCTTTCGTAAATTCGTGATTCGAGAAATTTCAAATCTGTTTCATCCAAAACTCCCGATTGTGAACTGTCGATATTAATGACATTAATAACAACTCAACGGTAATGATTTTAACATAGATTTAGGATTGCTAGCTAGACTTTCTCATTAAGGTAAATAAATTTGTCGTCAGTAAAGGAATTCTCGAATCAATACACCTGAGGTGAATAAGAGTGCTTGATTTTGAATTCCATTTTCATCTGCACAAAATAGTAAGTTTTTTCAGCTGAGAAGCTTAGGCATTCCCCTGTAACAGGTAATCTCGTTCTGATTTTATCGATATCATGGCACCATGGAAGATGGCTAAAGCAGCTGGTGAAGGTGAAAATCCGAATACGAACGTTCTGTCAGATACCTCATCGAGAACCATTGACACTGTGAAATCTTGGACACGGGTGTTCAAGATTTTGGAACATGAGCTTATAAATTGCTTGGAATATTTCAGCAATGAAGTAAACGAAACTCACACAACTAAACTCAGGGATATAGCTCAGTCAAAGCGTCACAAGATAGTTGTGTGGCCGAGGCTCATGCCGTATAATGACATGATAGGTTGGGCCTTGGAAAATGTCGATATTCAAACCAGGAGCATTTTCAAGGTAGTTGTTGGATCTTTTCGACCAGAACACATACAAGTAATGTATAAACTATCTCCCAATTTTAAATATATTTACAACATTGCATTCATGCTGGATTTTGATAAACAAGAGTGTATGCAATATGATAAAATATACCCTGATATATTCAAGTCCTGGTGGGGGAACCCAGAGAAATTCAGAGCCGACACTCACGACATTTATGCCACAATGTCGCTAGAAGCTCATATGATTTATGTGGATATGATGCTCTCTAGGATATTTGGGAAGAAGAGTCCCACTCACTTCCCGGTGGCATGGGTATCAATTATGCACAAGCTGGTCGAGGGATACTCTTTCAACTGGGCCAAGATGTTGTCAGATAATCTAGGCAAAGAAATCACATAATACCAGCTGGCTAAATCAAAGGGACAGTCTACCCCTTTCTACATTTCTGCATATATTATGGATTCCATATGCTTCATAACCCCTTTCCCACTAATGCATTGGAGTTGGACCCCAACCAGTGCAGAACTTATACACTTTTACCATTCCAAACTGTGGGAGGAAAAGGCCAAATATTTCTTCTATGGAATATCCCATCATGTAGTGCCGCTCATTCATGTAGTTTTATATGGTTTCCCACCACCTCGGATTTTAGATAGAATCATGGGAAACCTGGGCAAAATAATAGACTAGTACATCGAAGAAAACTTTTCTTACATCAGGGTTTTCGGGTACTTGGTCCCTCCCCATGCTCTCCCAAAGTTTTTACCAAATCGTCTAGTGTGCTGAGAAGCGGCTTATCAAACCTTGACGAGGGGTATCAGTAAGGAACTAAATGTAGCCTAGAAAAAGGTATGGCCTACCTTCCATCTTTAGGTGGGTATGTTTTCATTGTTAGACTTCGGTCATTCTAAAGTGGACGCTGCAGCTATGGACGATGTCAAGTTAGTTTACATCGAGTTTAAAATACACGACCCATAGAAAATCGTGGAAAACCACCTAGCTCAATACAACTTGAAGAAATATATGCATGAGAACTCCCCGCATGACGAAATATTCAGGGGATTCCGGTCTTACGAGGAAGTACTAAACAAAGTCCAAGCTTTGTCCCCAGATCAATAGGCCAGTTTCTTCAGTTTTCAAAAGCACAGATGGAACAACTTGTCAAAAGTACTACAGGCAGAGTCAGTAGCCACTTCGTCTACACAGGAATTGTACCTCTGAGTTTTGAGACAGGGAGCTATGGAAAATAGGAAACTAAGGAAAAGCCAAAGGACACTAAAGTTTTAACTCAGGAATTGGAAGCTTCAATATCAACTCCACTGGCCCTCAAGAAAAGGATCAATTTGAAGCCTTTCTGAAGCAAGGATAAGATACATCTCCTTCCACTTCAGCTACCTCTGTGGCCAATACTACTGAGCAACAACTATCTAAGGAGATAGGTACCCCTATCACTTCATTGACACCATTGCAGTTTAGTTTCAGAAATATCAGTTTCGAAGTCATTTTCATAGATGATCTCACCCCAATTGCACCTGAAGATATGCCTCCTTCAGACTTCTTCTTCAACAATAAAAGGAGGGCTATAGTCAAATGAGAAACACATGAGAAATATGGAGAAATAAACAAAAGGAAAATAATGGTGTATGATGGACAGGACGAAGATGATTCAGAATTTGCCAAGGGAATGGCAGGTTCATTAGGTGCCTTTTCCATGACAAATATATTCTGTAGAAAATTTGTTCAAGCAGCTAAAACAGAGAAACAAGTTGACAGAGAAACTTCAAAAGCAAATACAAACAACTGAGCAGAATGTTCAGAACAGGATAAGTCAAGACTTCGAGCAAATTAGAGAATATGATAAACAACAAATTTAACATCTCCAATCTAACTTTGATGAGCTCCAAAGGAATTCATAGTTCAATCAGGGACTAATCACGCAACATGTTGAACTGATAAAACAATTGCAAGCTAGGTTGGAGTTGACCGAAGGTACTTCAATAGAGATATCATCTTTTCAGTCTCAAGCACTGGAGGTAAATGAAAATCTAGAAATAGTCCAGCAAGATCTCTTCATGAAGGTTGATGCCGCCTAGAAATACTACCAGGCAATAGACCTCTCTCTCAAAGATATATGTATTAAAGAAAGAGAAGCTCACTCAACTGGAGTTAAATTTCAAGAGGCCATCTTATTGGTACCAAAAGAGGATGTCTCAGATGTTCATCAGCTTTCTCTTTCAGAACAAATAAGAGGTGATATGGTTTTAAAGGCCTGGGAAACAAATTTAGCAGAAAGTAAGAAGCTTTCCAGAGATGTAATTGAAGCTTTTCTAGAAGCATTAACATCACTAGACAAAGGACTAATTGATTTTTAAGGATATGTTATTTTCGAATCCCTAGGTCAAATTGACATAGCCAAGAACCAGTATAATTCCATAAGAATATCTGACGACCATCCAAAATATGAACCAGATTGATCTCCTTCAAATAAACAAATGGATAGTAAATCCAAGCTTACAATTACAGGTCACATCTCAAGGAGAAAAAAGGATACAAGAAAATTTGCCTCAGATAGAGAGAAATCTATACACTTTCGAGGCGAAAGAAGCAACTGAGCCTTCAAGGTTAGTGGTGCAATTATTGAGTAAATGCATCCAATGCATTGAATATGAGAAAACAAGTACATCCAGAAACAATTAAGGAAGCATGCACATAATATTCATACATGTGAAGAATCAGACATCAGCTGTATCCAGGA
The DNA here is from genome assembly GCA_010110895.2 of Picea sitchensis. NCBI lineage: Eukaryota > Viridiplantae > Streptophyta > Pinopsida > Pinales > Pinaceae > Picea > Picea sitchensis. Next base: position 63,596 of record SNQJ01S0015993.1, read on the forward strand.
TAAAGACGCAAATGAGGAAAAGAAATGACCCTGCAAGCCGACGAAGAGACATAGGAGAACGCTAGTAGAACTCTTCAGTTTTCACATTTTGTTGCCTTATTAAAAAATATTTGTTATTTTTAGTTATAAGAAGTCCAACCGTTTTGAGTTGAGACAATTTGTATAAATAGATAGATTCAAGATCTATCAAGGGTTGCTTCTTGTCGATTGTAATAGAGAAAACTCTCCTGATTGAGTATTAATACAAGTGCATATAGAGATTCCAAGTTTTGTTTAATATTGGTTATGTGCTTCTTCTGGTTTTCCATATCTCAGCATTTCTTTAAGAATTTCCTTGATAAATTGTTTGATTTCAATTTTGTACAACCACTACTGTAATCTTATTATATCAGCAATTTATTAAGTAAGCAGTTTTTCCTCTTCATTTACTGTGAATAAATCAAGACCTCCATGCTATGTGGGTTACAATACTTTATACTTTATTCAAAGTTACACTATCTATTTTCTTCCACTGCAACAAGGTGAGACTCTTTAGTAATTGATGCCTTGCTTTGTTTTACAGTTTTGTAGTTTTCTCTCACATCATTCGATATTACAATTTTGACTCAGACATGAAATACGGCCTCTGTGATGCCATACTGTTAATTTCACTTAAGGAATTTTTCTCATATAACTAAGGTAGAAAAAGAATTTTCTAAAAACACTCTCTTTAAACCTTCCTGATGTCTGACATTACTCTTTGAGCCTTAAGTTTAATCTCAGGAACAACACCACCGATATTGCCAGGCTCAGCCGTATCATTCCTAGTGCCTTTCTATCAAGAACCTCCCATTCTTTATCCTTCATGGTCGTCGACTTATTTGCTATTCCACCCAATCGTAGGAATAAATCCTTCTGATATAAATAATCTTCATCTGCATCTTCTATAACTGGTAGTTTTTTTCGTTAAAATTCTCGATCCTAAACATTCCTTCTTTCACCATTTCTCCCACTTGAACCAAGAACCGTTTTCCTACGAGTTACCTTTCTCTCTAATACTAGTTGTTAGAAAGACAGGATTGTGAATAAATAAAATAAAACAAATGTAGAAATAAAACACAAAAGATAAGCAATACAATAGACACACAGATATACGTGGTTCACCCAGTGTGGGCTACATCCACCAAAGAAATTCCTAGGTCCGTCCTTTATTATTATCCAACAAATGAAGGGATACAAACTACAACAAACCCGTTGTAGCTTCCTCTTATTTCTCTCACAATATCTTATCTCATAATACAATATTCGCCATGATACATAACTGCAATACGTTTCCCTCATAAAAGAGTGTTTCCTTCTAGGGAAAAAAACCCTGACACAACTTCTACCTTTAGATTTGCGACCTTATAATGAATGGTCTAGATTTACAATGAAATTAGAATATACATTTACAAGGAAAATTTTCTTTCGGGGTCTTCTCCCCCGAATCCCCATAGGGGAACACTGTCTCCTGAACCCCCGTCGGGGGCCCACTTTCCCCTAGACCCCACAGAGGGGGTAACCCCCCTTTTCACTCCCCCACATGGAGATGTGTACATTCTTCCGGGGTGTAAAGTCTTCATGGGGTATAAACACAGTTGAAAACAAAGACCTTTGAATCAGGAAGATAATCGGGCTCCACAACCAACAATAAGGACAAGAGTTATAGGGGGGGTATGATTCCATGAGAGAGGGGGATTAAGGGGAAAATTCATGTTTATCATATTTTGTTTACCCATAATTGTTTTAATGGAGAGAAGTGGTTACATGTGCATTCTTGGGGAGAGGCCATGGGGTTCTTGATTTTCAAGTAAATATTTAAACCCATATTGTGGGATGTTTGGGGGTTCTTATTCACTCACTTTGTTCATTCATTATTGATGGTTCACACCTTTCTTTCTGTTATCTCTCTCCATTAAATGTTGCACCCACTCTTCTTTCTTCATTCATTTGGATCTTGGCTTGAGAACGAAAAACAAATTGTTGGAGAAGATCCATTTTTTTTTGTTGGCTGAAATGATTGTTGGTGTATTCCAACCATGAATTAATGCCTGCATGTATGCGATGCATTGGCATGTGTTGAATTTTATTTACAATTGCAAGTTATGAGAGTGCCAACATGGATATTTTTTACCAGATGCATTGGAGCCTTGGAAGGAGGTGGACAACCTGAGGGACTGCATGGTAGAGAAGGGGGGCCATTCTCTTGGGTTGTGCATGTTGGAAGAGAAGAGAGCTAGTGTACTTTGGATTGTTGTGTGTTGATAAACCTATGAGAGATTGAGTGTTGACTAGTTTGGGAAACTGATTGAAACACTAGACCGTCCTTGCGGATTCATAGCCCTGGCTTTGAGGTGACCTGTTATTGATACTTGGAACAATAGTTTCTATGGTTGGGTAGAATGTCCTTGGTCTGCAACAATTTGGTGAACCATTTTGTTAAAGACAAGTTCTCTCTCTTATGTGTTTTTATGTTTTATATTTATTTCCGCTATGTATTGATTAATATATCTGAGATGAGTATATTTGATGTGCATGATTGTTGGTTATTTCTATGCATGGCATGTTTAAACATTCTTTATACGGTAGCATGAATCTTTATTATTACATGTGCGATTATCATGTTCTTTCATGCTTCTTTAATAATTTAAATGGTATCATAATTCAAAATCAGTTTCAAATAGAGTTCTTGAGGTAGCGTGCCCAGCTCAGGTGTAATACCCATGTTTCCCCGATCTTGTAAATATAAATATAACTTTCATATAGACTATGGGAAGACTGAATATGTGTAGAAATTGGGAATGATGAACCTTTTTATTATAAAATGTAATGTAAATATATATGTGTTTTCTGTTATTGAATGAAATGGATAGTGTTGCATAACTGCTGAGGAGGTGGTTTGGCAAGATATACCATGATGCTATGAGAGAGGTGGTGAGGGGGACCAGAAATAGTTGAGATAACCCCCACCTAACTAGTACCTTACTGGATTTAATTATTCAGACCTATAACAGTCCTGTAACCCATAAATGAATTACTAGTCAGGCTGGTGGTTGGGGAAGTCCTCCTCAAGAGTTAATGTGGAGATGAGAAGAGTACCAATTTGAGAGACTCCGTGACCTGACCACAAACTGGGGATTCATACCCAAGCAATATTGCTAAGGAAGGCAATAAAATAAAAGAATATGATTTGGGGAGACCACTTCGGAGGGGAGAAGAGAGCGCATGAATCTCTATGGTTTTGAGAACTAAACAAAAATCTTGTTTTGGTGCAAGAAGTTTTTGGCTATGTTTTCAGTCCAAGATGATAAATGTAGTTGTAGAGAATACTGCAGACCCCCTTTCTTGGTAGAGAGAGAAAATCATGGCCCAATTCTTATGGGAGAAGAAGAGTAACCTCCATCCCTGTCTGTCGTAATCAAGAAGAAAGAACATCTCTTAGAGCATCATGGTCTAGCTAGGGGGTGGCCAGTGGTAAATCCATTCATGAGTGGATCTTCCTATGGTTGGGTGGAAACAGGCACCCTCCTTAGCAGTTTCTTCATGAATTCTGGTTTCCTAATAAATATTTCTATACTATGTGTATGAGAATGGAAATAATGGTTGAAGGTTTGTGTTTCCAATTAAATTCTACATTGTTTGATTTATCATTAAAAAAAATGCATACTGTCTTTCTGTGAACCCTTATATCTGCATGGTTTCTTCTTGCCCTTGCTTAGTAGCAGGAGAACCATTATACATGGGATTTTGGATGAGTGAGAGAAAAAGTTCACGACTCTTGTACCGGTTGAAAATTCCTTAAGGAAATTCTTCCCAAGGATGGGTCACATAGGGTAAGAATCGGGGCAGACTTCGCTAGGATGTTTTAGCCTCATCGATTCCTTGAAAGGTATCTCTCCTTGTTTTTCAAATGTAAGCCTTGAGAGGAGAAGGTTCTCCCTTCAAACCAGTCGTCGGTATGACTGAGGGCTCATGACCACAATACTAACTAAATCACAGTAAAGAGGTGGGTGTGTAGCCTTGAGACCTGTCAAAGGATCCATATGACTAATACCTCGGAACCCTTCGCTAGGTCTGAGAGGAGCTAATTTACCTAGGAGTCTAGGGCTCTGGGAGGTTATAGCCTTACGACTCTCAAAGTAGTTCAATGAAACATGTTGATACGGTTACCCATGGGGTTGTCTGATATCTGACGGTTTCTTAACCATGATCGTGGGATATGAACCATCGTTAATCCCTGAAAAACTTAACACTCTTGAAGTAACATGAGCCATAGATATGAGGATACTCAGGAACTTCCCCAACCATTGGATCTATGTCGTGGTCATCCCGACGTTGACCACTTTGGGAGAACAAAGGTGTCGTAGCACCAAAATCCTCGAATTCCATAGTTATGAATTAATGTGAGCCATGGATCTAAGGATCCTTTAGGACCCTTCCCATCCATCTGATTGACTAGTGAAAGCATAATGTGAATCACTTCGATGAAACCTTACTTCGGGAAATTCAACATGCTGGTGAATGAGGATATCACTAAAGTGTCAAAGGCTGGAGTGACATGGCATGTCGACGTCACCAAGGGTGACATAGAACCTTAATAGGGGTGACATGTGTCACCCCAATTTGTGAATTTAATAGATCTTAGGGGTCAAATCGACCCTGACATGTGTCATCCATTGGTTGGGACATGTGTCACTCGTATCCTCTGCCAAGTGTCATCCATTGGACCTAGGCCATAGTCAGCCCAATGCTGACCACTTTGGGAGTAAAATGAAAATTACATGGCCAAACTCCCAAACACTGAAGTTGGGAAGCGATGAGGACCATGGATTTGGAGAAAATATGAGTGCTCTCATGAGCATTCGATCCAGACCTTGGTCAGCCTGACGTTGACCACTTCAGGAGTAAAATGAAAACTACATGGCCAAAATCCCAAACGCTGAACTCGCAAAGTGATGGGGACCGTTGATCTGAGGATCACTCAGGATCCCCTCTGATCATTGGATCTAGGCCATGGTCAGCTCAACGCTGACCACTTCAGGAGTAACAAGGAAATCATACAACAAACTCCTCGAAGGCCGAAGTTGCAAAGAAACGAAGGCTGTATATCTATAGATCTATGTGGACACGTCTCAACCGTGAAGATCTAAGGGGCGTTGGAAGGTTGTCATTCCAGAGGGACATGGCATGCTAATGTCACCAAGGATGGCATGGACCCCCGATCACTGTTCCATGTGTCACCTCAATCCATACTTATTACAGGCCCTATGAGCCTATTAGAATGCGACACATTTCACCCACTAGTGGGGACATGTGTCACCTTGGCCTTTC